>VZSV01000089.1:738379-756661 GCA_013398735.1 Nothocercus julius
GCTGTGGAGGCTCCTTCTCTGGAGATGTTTCAAACCTGCCTAGATGTGACCCTGTGCCACGTGCTTTAGGTGCCCTTCTTTGAGCATGGGGCTTGGACTAGATGATCTCTAGTGGTCCCTTCCAACCTCAACCATTCTGTAACTCTGATTCTATCACCCAGACCAGGACAGAAGACTTGTGAGGACTCCCCAGAGCACGTGAGATCCATGCTGGTCTCTGCCCAAGCACATCGGCTCTCCTACATCATTGACCAGGTTGGAGCCTGGCAGTGCTCTTGTGAACAGAAACAGAGCTGTGTACAGAGCCCCTAAATAAAGACCCTGTTCTTGGCACATCGGGCACCAGATGGACAACACATACTGTACAACAGAAGATACAACCTGTGCAAGTGTGGGCACAGCCAGCCATGCTAGATAACCATAGGATGTAAAGGTGTGAACCTCTTTGTGGTACCCAAGTCTGCCAGGAGAGCAGCACATAGTAGCAAACTGTGGTCTTAAGGACAAGAAGCAGAGAAAGGAAATCAAAGGCAGCGAACAGAGATCAGCGCCAAGCCCTCGGACAGAAAGGCACCTCACCCACAAAGAGACTCTTTAAACCACTTGGAAATTGGCAATCCCAAAGAGGCTTTGATGAGTTGCTAGATTATTTGGGAGCTAAAACACTGACAGCTGACAAGGCTGCCCAGAGTGGCACCTCCTATTTGGGAGATTTTTACCCCATGCTGGGAGCGGGTAAGAGGGCCCCAGAGCAGCCCTGAGTTTGCTTTGGGTCCTCCCAGCAGTGCGGTGGCAGCTGATGAGACGCACACCCCTCTTCTGCGCCCTCACACCAGCAGGAGCGTGCACCTCACCCCGCTGAAGTCGACGGCATCTGCTGCATGACTAACATCAGGCACCTGTTCGACTAATGGACCAAAGCTGGACCCCAAAAGACAGATCTTCCCAAACTTGCACAGTCTGAGGGAATTTCAAGTAATTAGTCCTTCTAAGGACCCTAGTAAAACCCTTGCTTATCTCAACTGAAGAGTCAAGTTTGCAGCAATGACACGTTGCATTTCACTACTGATCTTGCTCCCAATCACTCCGGTCAAGCCTGACACCAGCACTACACACAAAAGTAGTTGGGGTTGGTTCATAGGCTTTACATGTTTAAAGCAAAAAGCTTTGCTGTCCCTACTTTAATGCAGTATTTCTACATAAAGTTTACTTAAGGTTATATAAGATCATTGTGACCATCTACTTTGAAAAGAAAACACAAATTAATTAGTAAAGCAGGGCAGATGAGGGATGCCCTGTCCTATGAGACAGAGTGCAAGGTGCAAGAGCAAGGAGATGCTAAAGGGAACCAGCATGGAAAAGCCTCCGCAAGAGCGCCTTGGAGGAAGCTCACCCGCTTGCCCACCACAGAGACAGCAACTTAGGTAAAAATTAACAACCCTTGCCACTAATGGGAAGGAGCAAAAAGCTGGCCCCTCAGCCACCAATCTGCAGGGACTGCTCAGTATATTACTTCAGTAGCTACTGATTCTTATCATTATTGAGTCTCATATGGCTGTTAGTTTCCCTGGTGTGATTTCAAGTCATCAGCTGCAAAGGACATCAGAAAGGAAAAGATTTTGTGATAAAAATCCCAATGGTTCTTGTACCTCCTCCAGGTGCTCAAGTTGCTTGCTTGGTTAAAGTGAAACAGACTGAGACCTTTGGCCTTACCCTTATGTTAAACACTATATGATTCAGTCGCACTGAATTTCCTCTCGTGAAGCAGGGCCATTTGGCTTTCCTACTTCCTTACAGTAACTCGCATTTGTCCTATTTAGGGGATCTTAATTAAGAGTATTGCTCATAACCAGATTATATGGCATTTATTCTGAAGAGAAAGACAGACTGATACAGCCAAATATTCAATATAAACAGCCCGTGGATATACGTCATGACATTTATATGCTGGATTAGAAAGTACTAAGAGGAATTGCGGATGTAGGGCACATGACCCTCCCTTCCATTCAAAGGCAATTATTTTAATATCCAAGTGTGACGCATTCTCCAAAACGCTTGCAGGCAGGCAGCTTTATCCCCAAAGCCTGCAGATCTTGGAAGAGCAATTTCGGGTGCATCTTCGGTTTTGAGATGAGAGAACATCTGGCAGGTTGTTTGTACCAAATCCGCACATGTGTATGTGCTTACAAGGAGGTAAGGAGGCTCGGGACAAATGTCAATTTTATGCAACACAGAGCTAAAGAGATTCAAAAAAAAGAGGTTAAAAATAAATAAATAAATAAAATACAAACAAAATGCAACATGACGCTTCTGCTTAGGCCAATCTTTTACTTTTAACCAGCTCGATTTTTGCAGCCGTTGCTGGCGATGAGTTACACGGTCAGAGGAGTGCTGTTCCTTAGCAGATTCCTACTGTGAACTGCAAATTTTCTTTCGCCTGGTTGCTGGAGCTGGTCCTGCTGTTGTTGTCCTTCACCCTTCTTCACTTGCACCTTGACAGCCTCCAGCTACCCACACCTGCAGGCTGCCATCTCGTTAAATTCAAAGGAGTGGAGCACAGTTTTCCACACGAAACCAAAAGCAGCCAGGCTCCCTCAATATCCCTTGTCAAACCTGGCCAGTGGAAATCCGTCCTTTCCACGACCAGAGAAAGCGAGAGCAGAGAACCAGAAGGTTGGTTTCAAGAAGAGCTTTGCATTTAACAACGGCTGCTTTTTGCATCAAGATCTTACACTTCCCAGGGCCTTCTTGACAGCACTTTGATGCCCCAGGTGAAACTAAGTCTCCCAGATCCGCTCATAGGGAACAGCTGCCAGCCCAGGGATTCACTGGCTGCTCCGTCGGGAAGGGGAGCGCGTGCCGGGCACCGGTGATGCAACGAGTCGGGCGGCCGATGCGATTTCTCATCGGTGTGGCTGCTGAATTTTGCAATCCAAACATCGCAGCTGTCGGGGTAGCACCAGTTGTTTCCCAAACACACTCCTAGTAGCATTGCAGAAAAAGAGTAGTGAGCAGCAGAGTCACGCTACAAGGCTTACACGTGAGGGTGCGCAGATACGGGCAGATTTCACGTGGACGTTGCAAACTGAGGCTCCTCAAAGTTAAGAAGAGCTCCAAGCTCTCCTGCTTTACTTCAGAATGGAATTTTTTAAATTATCCAACCAAAACTGGGGAAGGGGCAGTAATCAAGCTCATCATATGGAGCTGTACTCAAGAGCCCACTCCCACCACCTACCTCCTCTCTCCCTCGGGCCTTGTTTTTCTCCCTCCCCCGCCAAGCAGCCTTCTGGCTACCATCTCCCACTTCTTTCCTTCTGTTCACACTGGTACCTCTTCTCCCATCCCCTAGTTTCCCTCTCTGGATCTGTTTCTACTCCCTTGAGTGCCTGTGTTATTTCTGATCTGTGATCAGCCTGCAATACCTGGCTGCTTCTTCCTTCTCTTTGCAGCTTGGGGAACAGCTTGGAGATGACAGGAAAAGTCCCACTGAGCCCTACAATTTGTGCAACAGGGTCTGCCTGGTTGATCTTGGGGCCGTGGGACCCCCAGGAGCTGACACCACTCAGAGGCAACAGGGTGTCATACCCTGAACTCTCAAGGCTCTACAAAAGAGAAGGAAAATCGATTCCTCTCAAAGTTGAGCAGTTATCCAAGTTCTGGTGAATCTGTCTCTGGGGGAAATAGAGAAGGAAGAACTGTCTGGATCGTAAGGTAGCTCTCTCTTTTAATGGCAAATGCCTAATTAATACAGAGACATATCCGAAGCTGGAAAGAAGATAGCCCAGGAACTTCTGTGAATTGGTGGAGAAGCAGCAAAGGAGCTTTCAAAAGAAAGATAAAGAGATTCTTCCTGTAATTCCTGCTCCTCTGCCCCAAGCCACTGTTTGCAGAGCAGATTAGCTATTCTCCCCAAGAGAGCTAAACTGCTCCGATGCAGCTGGTTCTCCAAAGCATCATAGACTTTATAAAGGCTAAAATTCATGAAGAAAGCTGGAGTTTAAACCAATATTCAGCGATATTGTTACCACCCCTGTAGCAGAGTTTGGAGGGACTATCCAAGTGCAATCACCTCTCCGTACGTGGCATGCAACACGTTCAGGGGGCCGATCGGTTCATCAGGCAGCAGTTAAGTCCATAGTGTGCTCTAGAGCCTAGTGCAGTCATACAAAATTATTTCTGCAAATGAAGTCAGCTCAGACACTACTCACAGGGGGACAAAACCCACAAACCTGTAGAGTGCAGTGGGTGAAACAAGAAAGAGTTATTTTCTATACACGCCATGTGTCAACACAGCACCCATTTAGCAGGTCTAACTCTTCCTATTTCAGGCTCAGCTGGAAAATAAGATTAAAAAAAAGTATTTCCAAATATATCAGAAAAGATTTCCATGTGCTGCTGGTTGGAGAGGGGATTAGGAGCGAAGGAACAGAGCAAGTCACCAGGAAGCCAAATAAGCCCTCCCCTCCCTCAGCCACCGTAGTTATTTATATGCTGCTTTAGATCCTCCAGGCAATTCCTCATCCACCTCCCTCCAACCACACACTGAGATGCAATAACCACGGCAGTAAGTTCGAGAATATATTAATACATAGAGAGAGAGAGAACGCATTTTGCCCGCATTGCTGGGATCACATCAAAACAAGGTGGTGCGGCAGCAGCTGCAGGACCGAGCCGCGGCACCCCAGCTCCCGGGGCTGCCGAGCACCCCTGCCCAACTTGCAGCCTCTGCAGGAAGGAGTTAAGAGGGCTGGGCAGGATGGTGGAAGATAAACATCTTTCCCCAGCATCTCTCCGCTCTCTTTCCTTTTGTTGCTGATGGGAATCAAACTTTCTTTTTTTCCCCTCCCTCTCTCCCTAGTTTGAACAAGGAAGAGGTGTGGTGCCGTGTAAGAGGCGAAGCCGGGATTTCAAGTTCTGATTTTGTTTTCTCCTTTCATGGCCTAAAGTCACTTGACTGCGCTGGCTCCTTTTCTCCTTCTGCAAAATGGGGCAAATAATTAGCAACTACCACCCCAGTGTTAGAGAAATTATTTAATTCGTCCTTGTACAGCTCTTTGAAGATACAAACAAAGTGCCAACTATTATTACTGGCTGATAATGATGATATATTTTTCCCCCAAGCTTCTTAAGGGAAGGAAAAAAAAAAAGAAAAAACATACAATCAAGCAACCATATTTCTAATGAGATGCAATACCCTGAAAGTAGGGCATTTTAAAAGAGATTGGACAATCTTTTTCCAGTTCAGAAAGATTATTCCCAATACATAAACCTCACAGGATTATAAATTCATGAAAAGAAAAATGTCATTCGACTAGCTTCCTGCTGACAAGATAAGCTTGTCTAAACAAACAGGGAAAATATATATTTTTTTTTCTCTTTAAGAGAGCAAAAAGAATTTCTCAAAGAAGCCAGGGCAAAAATGAAATGAGACTTGAAAGCTTTGTGGGGGATGAATTTAAAATTTCTGAATATGAAGGAACTGTCAGGACTGGAAAAGTCAATTAAATAGAAAGGAGGGGATAAGGCAGTGGGGAGGGAGCGCACTGTGCAAGAGGTCACTTGCTGGATAAACAGGGCGGTGCGCTAAATATTTACGGACAAACATAACTCCCTTTCTCTCCTTGGCCATGGACATAGGAGAGACGTATCAGAGAGCTGCCATCAATATTCTGGGTGAACAGGCTATTAAATGACATTAATTTTACCCAAACCACATCACTAAGTGTCTGAGCCAAAGCAGAAAACAAAACAAAACATACTGTTCTCTGCAAGCAGCAATATTTCCCTCTCAAAACACTCTGACTTTAGCACAACTATCAAAAGCCCTGAAAAGCTCCATTGGGGCTGGCTCCGGCAGGCAAGTTATCTAAGTGCTAATAAATGCAATCAAGAGAAGGATGCACAAGGAGCCTTTTAGGTTTCTTTCCTCCCATACTAGATGCAGCACTGATTAAAAAGACCGATTTTTACCTTTTGCATATGCGTAACACAACAGAGCGGATTAGATGTGCACTGTTTTGCTAATGCCCATGCATGCTCTGTCTCCATCTCAGATATCAAGGTAATCTGTCGAGTGCAGCTGGAATTTGGCACCTCCAAGGCTTCTTTTATTTTATTTTTTTATCTGCCAAGGCTTATTTTTGAAGCGTTATTTAGCTTTTCCAGCTTAGTCACGTGCCCGTCCTTAACGTGGGCTATGATACGGACTGTCAGCGTGGTGTTTCACAAGAGGCCAGGGAACAACAGGATGGAAATCCAAGCTTTCAAGCCTGAACAGAGGCAACAGGCAGCAGCACTGAAACTTCAGTCATCTGCGCAGCTTGTGTGGCAAGAACGGAGCTCACGCATCTGGCTGAACTTGGGGCGACGCAGGAAGAGACTCCACGCTCACCATCTCGTGGGAGAGGCAGACAGCAGTTTGCTCCAGAGTCCACCGTTTCTGTCAACGTCTGAGTCAGAAACGGAGATTTCTTGCCATCTTGCTGGCAGAGGCGTTTATTTATTTGTGTAACGGTGAAAGCAAGTAGCAGGGGGAGAAATCAGTTCCAGCTTTCTGGACAGACTGCGCAGAGAAAGGGATCCAAGCGAAGCAGAACGCCTCCCAACAGCAGAAGCGCACTGGCGCTGCCGGCACGAGCGGCGCAGGGCACCAGCCGGCACCGCCGGGGCCAGACACCCCCGGGCGGGCGCCAGCACAAGGGACAGGGAAATAAGAGAGATTTAGGTCCCCATCATTCGGACCTAGCGACCAGCTGGGAAGTCACAGGGTGAAAACACAGAGGAAGCCCCGGGCTCACTGCAGCTGTGGGGCGCACGGCTGCCGCAGCGACTCCAAGCAGCTCCCTGCGCAAAGAGACAGCTGGAATTTAGGAAGCTCAAGCCTTTCACAGGACAGATTATATACCACGATACCCAAAGCAGACAAGTGACAACCATTCCCCAAAACAAACTTGCTGGCTCTGACATGCACTGGACTGCTTGGATCACACCGGCCTAGACCAAAGGCAAAATGTTGCACCTCGAAGTCACCCGAGAGGGCCATTTCCAAGGCCTAACACAAGCAGAAGCAGTACAATATCCATCGACAAATCCTGCTGGAAGTTGTAAGCAGCCTAACTTTAACAACTTTTATTTCCAAAGGCCAAAGAAGCTGCTGTGTGAGGTATCAAGCAGAAAGACAGCAGGTACATAGTGGTGAGGAACAATTCAGGGCACAGAATTACTCACCCAGAGGAGCAGACTCAGTGCGGGTCTCCACTGTCACTCTCGAGCCAGCACCACTAATCCATATAAACTACTGATACCTAAAGGAGAGAAATAGAGAAATAATTTCAGCAAATACCACAAAATTAGAGGCATCTTAACAGCGAGATCTTACAAGAATCGATTATAAAGTGGCCTGGGATTAGGATACAAGATAGATGGTGTTCAGAGTAGCATTAACAAAAACCTCCTGTACAAAGAGATTAAAGGATGAGAACAAATGTACAAATAGAAAATGAGTTTCGTTATTCCTAGTAACTCCCAGTATCATTAGCTCTTGGTATTTCCAAATTATGCTTTCAATCCGTGCCTTAAAAAAAACATTAAGGACCAACACAAACTAGTTGTTGACCTGAGGCAAAAAGGACAACTGCAAATATTCGGCAGGCAGTACCTCAGTGAAAGCAGAGTATTCAGATGGATTCCCCCCCAAAAAAGGGGCAATTTTAAGCCTGGATGCCGAAACGTACACTGAAGTCTCAGGGCACACAAATGCTTAGGTGATCATTGCTCCTCAGAACAGATCTTTAAATTAGACTAGACAAAAACCTCAGCAATAAAACACAGAGAGCACAAAGGACAGGGGCACGCGAGCCACGCAAGCAGACTCCTTCACAAGACTGGGGCTCCAGGCTATTGCAACAGAATAATTACGTACTGAGCCCAGTGCCACACAGGAAAAAAAAATCTGTCAGATGGAAAAAGAGACAAAATCTGCCAGGCGAGGGAAGGGGAAAAAAAAAAATAGAGTATTTGAGGTTTCTATAAAGGGTACTGCAGAATGTCATGGACAAAGCTAGGGGAAAAATGTTACTTAGCGGTGTTATTTTAAGTGTGCTTAAAGCACCACCAAGGGCTCCAATGGAAAACCTATAATTGGAGGGAGCTTCTCCTCTTCCTCCCCAACGCTGAACTCCGGGAACGCAACGCGGGGCTCCTGGCTTGGTCGGAGCCTCATTCCTTGGTCACCTTCTCCCTGACGGAAATGACCTGCAGCACAGGGAAGCCCCGGCAGCTTTTGCAAAGGATGCTCGCTGTGCCCTGCTTCTCCCGGATCCATCCCCCTTTATTCACTCCTCCTTTAAAGAGGACAGAGTGAAATCCCTGTGAGTGCAGGGCTTGGACGAGCGTGTTCCTCCCACAGGGCAGTGCCCGCAGCGCTCACTCATTTACGGGCATCAGCAGCTCCTCCTGAGTTTCTTTAGCCTGACTATTTTGGTAAATCAAAGATGTTCTTTGTTACTGCGGTTTGACAGAAAGTTTTAGTCATTTCCTCTCGAGCAGGCTCGGCGCTGCGCAGGCAAAGCCCGCACCTCCGGCAGCACAGGACAGCCACTCACTGCTGAAGGAAAGAGAGCAAAGAAATCCATGCGTTTCCCAAAAAGTGAGCTAACTAAAAGGGAACTAACCGTGTACATTACTTTGTGAGCTCCTCCCGGGAGATGCAAGGAGGCATTTCACCCAACTGCTAGGGGAATCGCCCACATAATCTTTTCCTTCCTTCCTCAAATTCCATTTTCACTAATGAGCCTGCCTAGAAATCCCACATTCCCTCTAATCCTACAGCCGAAGGAAACTGCTGCTAGTCCCCTTCAGCTTTTGCAAGAGGGGGTTTCAAATCAAGGCCCCTCACTCGGCGCTTTCCCTGAGCAAGCGGGGCCCAAGACGTAGCAGCCCGGGGGGATTTTACCTCCCGACTTGCGTGTGCCGCAATCCCGGGAAGGCCCCCAAGCCTCCCAACATTCCCAGGAAGAGGCAGGGCTGCACCTCTATTTCTCTTCTTTATATCTGCTGAAAACTTTGCTTCAGAGACACTTTAGGAAGCGTGCATCTGGAGAGCGCCGCGACCAAGCAATGTGGTTTCCATCTGCTCCCTGAGAGATAAAGATCAGCTTTGCCTCTTCGCTTCTGGTCAAGGAAAAAAGGTTGAGTTACAAGATCTGAAACATTTCGCCTCTTTTCTACTAAAAACATCTGTATAACTTGGGACTCAACTAGCCGCAGTTCAAATTACTCCTCCTTCCCACACACTTGTGTTGATGTCTGCATGTTTGTGTTTACATTGAAAAGCTACAACGATATTTTTTTCCTACTTTTTGAAGAAAACAGGGCAGACCATTCCACAGGCAACAAAACTCCCCCCAAACTGGTATTTCAGCATCTCCCATCACTGCCACAAGGCCCGAAGCGCTTCCCGGGCCCAGGATTCTGCACACACAGCAGGAAAGTGGCTGAATTAGCTGCAAGGGCCGATTCTGCTCGAGGTAGCAAGACCACGGATTTATCTGCTGGTCCCTTGTGGGCCTTACGCCTCGTGGATGCGGCCAGGCTGATCACAGAATCACAGAGTGCTTGAGGTTGGCAGGGCCCTCTAGAGATCACCTAGTCCAGCCCCCCTGCTCCAGCAGGGACACCCAGAGCACGGGGCACAGGGTGGCAGCCAGGCGGGTCTGGAAGATCTCCAGGGAAGGAGCCTCCACAGCCTCTCTGGGCAGCCTGTGCCAGGACTCTGGCACCCTCACAGGAAAGAAGTTCTTCCTCACATGGAAATGGAATTTCCTGTGTTTCAGTTTGCACCCTGATGCCCTGTGTAGGTTATGCAGCCACCTCAGCACCCAGAACTTGTATCAGCACGTGGATATTTGCAAAGCAGACGTGGCCGTTTAGGACAGGATCAACTGGACAGCAAAGATGGCTTGGCCTGGGGCAGGGTTTTTTGTGCAAGACAAAGTGGCCAAAGTTTGACCAAACAGAGCGTTTGCAAAATTCATTGGGAATATTCAGACAAGCTTTGCTGCCAGAGATGCTATGGGAGTGAATAATCATTTTAGAGGTGGAAGCCGGTGGGGCTGCTTCTTCTGGAAGCATCGGACAGGAGGCGCCACCTCCCAGCTCCAAGTAGCCACATTCACCTACCAACGACTTTTCTCATTGCACTTTTTTTTTGGCCACACTAAAAAAACCTGACTGAAAACACATGCTGGGCCGCAGCGAGCCCACCGGGGCACCGCATCCTCCCGCGAGCAGGGGAGCCTGGAGGACGCGCGAGCACGAGCCGCGGCAGCCACACGCCTGCGGCACCGCAATAACACGGCGAGCAAACACCGCCCAGCAGCACATTAACTGTTATTTGTTATTCTTCCCTGGCTTAGGAGATTAAACTGGAGAGATCATTTAATAAAGCACTTTGTCAAAGCTGCGGAAAGGAGGAAATTACAACTGCAGGAAGTTTAAAGAGAACCTCTCAAATCGCTAGCTGATCAGCGCCGAAGTGAAACGAGACATGATCTGTGCAAGGAAAAATTTACAGCTATGACTAATTTTGTATTAATCACCGGCCCAGCCAACCTTGGAATTGGAGACTGCGTTCGTTCTTTCAGCTAACTCATTGTTTCAATTCGACAGGATAAAGGAGCAAGTTATGCAGTTTAGCTCCTGTAAAAATATGTGAGTCAGCTGACAGAAGGGGCAGAAATGACCAGGAGACATGGAAGATTATTTTATGAAGTTAATTAAAGATCTCATGCCCGCGGTCCCTCCGTGCTCTTTAAGGAACATGGCAAGAAGTCCTCACAATCAGAGCAGAGAGAATCCATCCCTCCTGTGTGCAAAAAGATGGTCTCCACTAACGCAAAGAAGATGCCCCAAAATACTGGTTTGGTCAGTATTGTGCCTCTCTCTCAGTTCTTCACGTCTGCTGGCAGGAAGGTGATTAAACCCGTTGATCTTGTTCATCACACGGCAAGCAAGAGCCTGCAGAGCAAACGGCATCTCCACAAGTCATTTCAGTCCTCGCGGAAACACCAGTAACCTGTCGGGATCCCAGGCAGCCCTGGGAGCCAAGAGGTAACGGGAGTTTTTGTAGAGAAGATCACGTTTTTAGGGCGAGACGATCGCAATGGGACAAAAACGCCGCAACCGCTATACTAAAAGGAAGAGATTATCAAAGTCTTTACTCACTCTCACAGGCTCCAGTTTGGGCTTATTCCTTTACACATGCCACAGAGCCAAGAAAGGATTACAAGAAAGACTTTTTAACGCTTGGTATGCTCTTTAAATACACACTCTCTGCATAACAGCAAAGAAGGCCTTGCTATGTTAGTGCTGTTATCTTCTTGTTTTGACTCTTCTTCTCAACCGCTTGTGTTTTCCTGCTCAGTAGTGAAAATGTTCTCAAATAAAAAGAGATTGGGTTTTCACATAAGGTTTTCCATAACATTTCCATGAAGATGCCTGTCCTTCAACTAGCCTTAACGCTTATGGACACCCCTCACTTTCAAGTCTGGTCACAGCACCATCCAGAAAGAACACAACCAGTTCCAGCAACACTAACTCACAAAACCTGTTCTTGAGGCACTCGAACTCGGCAATTCCAGGCTTGAGAAGCGAGGTGAAATCTCAGCTGATCAAACACCAAAAACTAAAAGCACTTATCAGGAAAAAGAACAAAACACACAAGCTTTTTGTTACTAAGAAGAGGTAGCCAAAGGATTTGAGGAAAAAATCCCTAGAAATTAAGATCAATGTGGCCAGATGCTTCCCCACCTTCTCAGATAAAAGCTTTATACGTTTATTTTGCTATTTCTCCACACATGCAGTTGCTTCAGCCTTTTAAGCTCGTTACGTGCTAATACACATGCACAATAGGATTCAGATGTTTTGTTTTCATGTGTGCTACAAATAAGCCCAGAAATACCATTTCTGCTAATCACATTGTTCCGCGCAGTTTTAGAGCACATGATTACAAACTAAAGCCCTCGCCGCATGTTTTTTGGCCCGGATTCTAAAGGAAATTAAGCTTATATGGTAGTGTTGTCTGTCAGTCCTCACCCTATTAAATTTCCAATTCATTCGTCTGTTTTGACCGCATTTGGCAGAAGGGAAAGAGATCTGAATAGGTGATAGAGCCTTACATTTTTGGAAGAAATTAGCATCTAGGTAGAAGACAGACATCCAACTTAGTCTTGCACAAGGTCAACTATCTTTGGGAATAACTCAGCTCAGGGGGGCTCCTGCCCGGGCAACACTAGAAATGCTGGAGAAAAACCCGGGATCAAGTTGCAAGGGAGGGAAGGGAAACGAGAGGCACATTGCAAGGGGCAGGAGGGATAGCGAGGACGGCAAGGCCCAAAGATTCCGGGTGACAGTGGTACCAAAGGCCCCGCAAGGGGACTCAAGGGGACTGTGCGTGTCGGTGGCACCATCTTCATCCTTCACCCCCTGATTAGAGCATCCTCGCCCAGCGGTGACCGCCGGGCTCCTTTCGCTATCCGCGGGACGCTGGCATCCAAAGGTCGGGGCGCTGCGCCAAGGGCGGAAAGGCTGCCAGGTTTGTGGAATAAAACAACGAAAACAAGTGGGAACAAGGCAGAGCTTAAGCCTCAAAGTAAAGATACTTAACGAATACAATGAGCCCCAACACGGGGCTCAAGTAATCCATCCCCAGGAAGCAGCGTGTCCCTCCAGGAGCTCCCAGCTGCACTCGTCCACTTAATCCTCCCTCTTTCCCCTCCTCATTTTCACATCAGTGGAAGTACAAAGCAGTCCTAATCAGGACAGCAGCCAGCCAGAAGTTTGTTGTTTAGTGCAACATAGTACATCATACTCACTTGAGGAGGTGGGGGTTGGCTTTTCTCTCTTATTTTTCTTAATTAAAAGTTGAACTTTACGTAGACTCCAAAATAAAAGCGTGATGGGAAAGAACCACTTACAAGATGTTAGAGCCAAACATAAGCATACGTTGCATTGCGTCTTCATTTAGAAATCACCTTAAGGTGGTTAATTAATTACCACCTTTCCCATCGGGGACAGTTAATATTAGAAGCCACACTACAAGCAACCATACATGAGGGTGTCTTTATTAAACCTCCTACTTAAGGATGTTCCTAGAATTCAGTAATTTAGGAAAACCAACTTTCAAAAGAAGAGAAGGCGGAGAGGACCTGATCAGTACATATAAGTACCTCAAGGGAGGGAGCGAGGAGGAGGATGGGGCAGCCTCTTTTCCATGGTGGCCACTGACAGAACTAGAGGAAACGGCCACAAACTGAAACACCAAAAGTTCCACAGCAACTTAAGGAAAAATTTCTTGACAGTGAGGGTGCCAGAGCCCTGGCACAGGCTGCCCAGGGAGGCTGTGGAGTCTCCTTCTCTGGAGATCTTCCAAACCCGCCTGGACGCAGTCCTGAGCCACACGCTGTAGGTGACCCTGCGTGTGCAGGGGGGTTGGACTAGATGATCTCTAGAGGTCCCTTCCAACCTTAATGATTCTATGAAATCACACATACAAATCTGGTCATTCCAAAAAAAAACTTCCATAAGGGTCTTCTGGGCATTTTCCACTCAGCATATGGCAAAGGTCCATTTTCAGGATGCTGATGGGCTCCTGCACTGAGGGAGAGGCAGCAGCACAGAGGGACCCCTGTCCCCCACGCCACGTGGCTGCTGCTCTGCGAATCCTTTCCCTCAAAGGCTGCAGAGCCCCTTTCCTCGAGCTGCACCCGAGAACATGCACCACATCCAGGGCAGGAGATGGGAGAAGCAGACAGGATTACTCCAGAGAAAGCGATCACATCCCTGACCGTGCGCAGCCCAACCACCTCCGGCACAACACGGAGTGACGCATTTTGGCAGGGCACCCTCCGCAGACAAGAGATTGCTTCAGTGCTGCTGCCAGGCCTTATGTTTCAAAGCACAGAAGGGCCTGCAGGTGAGAGCATGTTCCTACCTCAGTTCCTTCATCCCACAAACTCAGGAAAAAGAAAAACAAAACAAAACAGCCCCTCGCACATCAGATAATGAAAATAGAGCCATTGCTTTAACTGCAGGACAAAGTTTCACTTGCCAAAACATTGGTTTTAAATGGGTGTAGCAGAAAGGAAGACATAAGAATACACCTGTTATTCTGAGTTTGTAGCCCAGGACCTTCCAGTGGCCACCATAAGTGCTTGTGTGATGGTAAACAGCCACTTGTGAAGATCTTCAACAGCAACAAGGACACCGTTCTTCGAGGCAAAACCCATTTTACTTTGAGTTCACCCCAAAAAACCCTTCAGCTACTGAATGAAAAGCAGCTCGGTGTGCAGCAGCAGAGAAACGTCTCTAGCACATAGCCACCAGCATGCAAGACCACATCCTTTCTCCATGTGGGATTTTTTTCCCCCTTCTTCTTTATACAAGCAGGGAACCTGCAGGCAGAGAGATCACCTGCTATGAGATCAAATTAGTCAGGGAAAATTTACCACCAATCCTACCAGGCTCATTAAACCACAGTCATTCTCACACACACACACACACACACACACCAGCACTGCAGCTTGCCATGGTGCATCTCCCCTTCCTGCCTGCATCACTGATCCTTGCTCTGTAGGACATTTCTAATAATACTTATACAGATTTCCTAGACCAATTTACCAAACAGTAATCACTCTCCTCTTCCCTGGGTCATACAAACGAGACCAAACTGTAAGATTCCACATCCCCACAGTCTCTTTTAGATGTTCTTTGAGAAGCCAGATACGTTGGGTCATTACAAAAGAACATCCAATAAAAAACACAGTAGTTTTGTGTGGAGAAGAGGAGTAGCTTAAGAAACTCTAAATCCCTGAATTGACTGAGTTGGCATCTCTTGCCAAAAGAACCCATGAGCTCCACCCAAACTCGAGAAGTTCCGATGAATCCAGCTCTCCGCTTGGAGTGTTCAGCTGACACTCAGCTGAAGCCACGTCTGTGAGGAACGAGCACAAGGAAGGACAGCGTGACAGAGGCCCTCCCTGCTACAGCCCCACACCACGGGCAGGACAACAGCTCTGCCGAGCACCCTCTCCTCCAGCTCGGTCCAAAATTTTTTCTCTTTTTGATTCTGCTTGAGCCCTAGTCCTTGCAAAGAGACCTCAAAATTTCTGTAGACGCTCAGCAAGACAGAGAAGTTGAATCACTCCTTTCGGCCACTCATTAGGTGCCAGCCTCCAAGTTTTAGCTGCTTAAAACCTTCCACCCCAAGCAAAGGAACAGGTAGCAGCAGGGCAGGAACAGGTAGGGACTATTGCAGGGAGCAGTTACAAACCATGAGCAGCACAGAGTAATTCTGCTTATATAAAAGGTGGAAGAAAACTGGTTTCCAAAGAGTACAGCTCAATTCAGAAACTCAGTATTTGCAAAGAAGGTCTTCTACATACCTCCACGCTGCCGTGTTTCCAAAGAGTCTTTCCACACCACGGAGAGTTTCGTGTCATTACTAGCTGGGTACAGAGAAAGATAATTGCTCTATGTTACATATTAAGAATATGACCTACTATGCAAGGGCTCCACTACTTTTAATTAAAATGGCACATTACAGCGTCGTTAGGACTATGCAAATTCGACCCTGTGAAGTCAGCTCTCAAAAACAAACACATAATCTTGGAGCTTCCATAGAGGGATGCTGAGTCTGGATTAAACATAAGCTTTGTTATTACAGGGAGGGGAAAAGGAGAAAAGAAAAACAATGAACTAAGTGAGGTACAGGAATTGTTGTCCAGAAGTTTGAGTAAAGTTGACTAAAAGGCTGAGTTTAGCAAAATCCATCCTCAGCGTCTTTGCAAAACCACTACCAGTTTCACCGTCCTTCACTTAGGCGACGAGTTTCACAGCACTGCATTCTGTCAGATCGGTGGCAGATGGAGGACTGGGGCCAGGAATTCCCACTGGGCAACCCGCGCATCAAGGAGGTGCAAGGTAAGGCAAGAGCCCATGATGCTGCACAGTGCAGAAAGCGCGAGGGCGTCCAAGCAGCTCAACGGGACAGCCTGCGAAGCCGGAGGCAGGAGGAGCCAGACACGCTCACGGCCGCTGAATCAGCACCTGGAGCCACCGGCCGCCCCAGGCAGCCACCAGTGGCCCCGGGGAGCTACGGAGGAAACCCCGAGCCCTCGCGGGGCACCGCGTCGGCTCCGCGGGGCGCGCGTGCCATGGAGCACCTCCATAAACACCAACGTAAAGCTCCGTCCACAGCTACGACGGTTTGAGCGCCATAACTTGGCAAAGCACGGGACCTTTTGGAAAGCACAGCCAGGAAAACGACAAATGAAAGGCCTCGAGTCAGTACAGTCTGTCTCTCTGGTCCTCCCAGTAGCCGTGTCATTACATCACTGTTTCCCTACCCTAATAAAGGTCGAACTATAATTTGCTTTTTTTCAGATTTATGGTTTCCCCTCAAATGAAAGGTATTTTTATGCCAGGAAAAAAAAAAAAAGGCAAAAGGATTTATTTGTCCTACAAGATACGGCCGCAAGCTCCATTCTAAAAAAAAAAAAAGAAAAGAAAAGAAACTATTGTTTTTCTAGTCTTTGTAACAAGGAGAAAAAAGAGTGAAGGAGAAGCCAAGATTTTTGTGTAGACAGGACAGAAAACAAAGAAAAAGCGCATTGAGAGCCTGCATTCCCAAGAGCTCTTTTCAAAAGCTTTAGGAAGCACCGAGCAACGCAGATGCACTTCCTCTGACCTGTAACATGAAGTTTGAAAAATGAAATTTAAGGTCATCAAGCTGGAATACTTTCTTACACCCACGCCGAGCGAGCAGAGCGCCAGACTCCGCAACGGGTTACGCTGGGACATACGCCGAAAGACGCTGCAAAGCCCTTCTCCAGACTGTATACGGCCACACAGATGCACCGGTGCTTCACAGCCAAGAAGCAACAAGGAGGAGAGAAGAGCACGGCCACAGTGTAGGGCTAACAAAACCCGGGCCCATCCTTGCTCCCAGGCTCAAACACGAGGGACAGGTATCTCTGACAGCGATATCACTATGTAATTAAACTCCATTTTTTGTTTTCCATTATTCAATTTTCCATCACCTAAAAGCTTTCAAAAAAAGAAGTATTTGTTGTGGAGACTTTTAAAATATTTTTATACCTCCCTACTGCACATGATGCCACTGGAAACTTCTAATTATTTTTCAAGTATTGCATTTGCACGCATAAGGAAATTTTGCTCCTACCTGGATTAAGCATCTGCATTGCTCCTTTGAGTCATCCAGCTTGTCTCTTCTTTAAAAAAGTAAATTAACACGAAGCATCTTTTAATAATCCTAAGAGCTCACCAACAACTCAACTTGCAAAGGGACGGGCCAGCATTCTGCTTTGTAGTAGGTGGCTTATCTAGTGTTTTGAGGAAAGATCTTGTCCAAAGCCTTGTCCAGAAATTTAACACCACCATTTACTATTCCGGCTGCGCGGACAGTGAGCAGCAAATATCTCCGTGAGCCCAGCCGGGCAACTGCTCCCTCTGCTCAAGGGCAAAGGAGCTTCATAACCTGAAAAATCTGGAAGTCCCCGGGCATGGGCTCCCGCAATCCAGCTGAGCCGTAGCCGGGATCCGCTCTGCGACTGGAAGTTCATACGGATCTGCTTCGCTCTGTCTCTCTAAAGCAAAGCCAGCTCCCAAGGGCCAGAGGCCCCGCTCTTGCAAAGGAGGGAGCCTCGTGGTTCCCACTCCCGAAAAGCTGCACGAGCTGCTGGAAGAAGTTCCCCTGTGCAATTGCCCTTGGAGGACTCGCACGGCAGGGAAAAGACGCGGAGAAACTAAGGGAATGGCAGAGCACTGAGACAACTCAGTGCAACAAAGAAGCCAAAGCAGAGAGGCTGTGATGTGCACGCCAGCACAATCCCCTACAGAAAACACCAAAAATAAAAAACAGCCAGATGCATACTGTGCTTGAGGATAGACATCCAGACAACAGGAAAGCAGGGAAAACGAGCGGGGCAGCCTATCCAGGCACGGGACGAGGAGAGCGACGGAGCTACGACAGACCCGGGGCACTGACCCCAGCCAGCCCCCCGCAGCAGCGCCCGAGTCCTGGGGACAGCCACCTTGCTGTAAAACCTCAGACAAGGAGCATCTTCTGAACAAATACTCCTTAAGGGGGGAGAAGAAAAAAAAAAAAAAAAGCGGGGCAGCCTATCCAGGCACGGGACGAGGAGAGCGACGGAGCTACGACAGACCCGGGGCACTGACCCCAGCCAGCCCCCCGCAGCAGCGCCC
>VZSV01000089.1:758181-773460 GCA_013398735.1 Nothocercus julius
GTCCCTTCCAACCTTAATGATTCTATGAAATCACACATACAAATCTGGTCATTCCAAAAAAAAACTTCCATAAGGGTCTTCTGGGCATTTTCCACTCAGCATATGGCAAAGGTCCATTTTCAGGATGCTGATGGGCTCCTGCACTGAGGGAGAGGCAGCAGCACAGAGGGACCCCTGTCCCCCACGCCACGTGGCTGCTGCTCTGCGAATCCTTTCCCTCAAAGGCTGCAGAGCCCCTTTCCTCGAGCTGCACCCGAGAACATGCACCACATCCAGGGCAGGAGATGGGAGAAGCAGACAGGATTACTCCAGAGAAAGCGATCACATCCCTGACCGTGCGCAGCCCAACCACCTCCGGCACAACACGGAGTGACGCATTTTGGCAGGGCACCCTCCGCAGACAAGAGATTGCTTCAGTGCTGCTGCCAGGCCTTATGTTTCAAAGCACAGAAGGGCCTGCAGGTGAGAGCATGTTCCTACCTCAGTTCCTTCATCCCACAAACTCAGGAAAAAGAAAAACAAAACAAAACAGCCCCTCGCACATCAGATAATGAAAATAGAGCCATTGCTTTAACTGCAGGACAAAGTTTCACTTGCCAAAACATTGGTTTTAAATGGGTGTAGCAGAAAGGAAGACATAAGAATACACCTGTTATTCTGAGTTTGTAGCCCAGGACCTTCCAGTGGCCACCATAAGTGCTTGTGTGATGGTAAACAGCCACTTGTGAAGATCTTCAACAGCAACAA
This sequence comes from Nothocercus julius, assembly GCA_013398735.1. Taxonomy (NCBI): domain Eukaryota; kingdom Metazoa; phylum Chordata; class Aves; order Tinamiformes; family Tinamidae; genus Nothocercus; species Nothocercus julius. Next base: position 758,929 of record VZSV01000089.1, read on the forward strand.
GGACACCGTTCTTCGAGGCAAAACCCATTTTACTTTGAGTTCACCCCAAAAAACCCTTCAGCTACTGAATGAAAAGCAGCTCGGTGTGCAGCAGCAGAGAAACGTCTCTAGCACATAGCCACCAGCATGCAAGACCACATCCTTTCTCCATGTGGGATTTTTTTCCCCCTTCTTCTTTATACAAGCAGGGAACCTGCAGGCAGAGAGATCACCTGCTATGAGATCAAATTAGTCAGGGAAAATTTACCACCAATCCTACCAGGCTCATTAAACCACAGTCATTCTCACACACACACACACACACACACACCAGCACTGCAGCTTGCCATGGTGCATCTCCCCTTCCTGCCTGCATCACTGATCCTTGCTCTGTAGGACATTTCTAATAATACTTATACAGATTTCCTAGACCAATTTACCAAACAGTAATCACTCTCCTCTTCCCTGGGTCATACAAACGAGACCAAACTGTAAGATTCCACATCCCCACAGTCTCTTTTAGATGTTCTTTGAGAAGCCAGATACGTTGGGTCATTACAAAAGAACATCCAATAAAAAACACAGTAGTTTTGTGTGGAGAAGAGGAGTAGCTTAAGAAACTCTAAATCCCTGAATTGACTGAGTTGGCATCTCTTGCCAAAAGAACCCATGAGCTCCACCCAAACTCGAGAAGTTCCGATGAATCCAGCTCTCCGCTTGGAGTGTTCAGCTGACACTCAGCTGAAGCCACGTCTGTGAGGAACGAGCACAAGGAAGGACAGCGTGACAGAGGCCCTCCCTGCTACAGCCCCACACCACGGGCAGGACAACAGCTCTGCCGAGCACCCTCTCCTCCAGCTCGGTCCAAAATTTTTTCTCTTTTTGATTCTGCTTGAGCCCTAGTCCTTGCAAAGAGACCTCAAAATTTCTGTAGACGCTCAGCAAGACAGAGAAGTTGAATCACTCCTTTCGGCCACTCATTAGGTGCCAGCCTCCAAGTTTTAGCTGCTTAAAACCTTCCACCCCAAGCAAAGGAACAGGTAGCAGCAGGGCAGGAACAGGTAGGGACTATTGCAGGGAGCAGTTACAAACCATGAGCAGCACAGAGTAATTCTGCTTATATAAAAGGTGGAAGAAAACTGGTTTCCAAAGAGTACAGCTCAATTCAGAAACTCAGTATTTGCAAAGAAGGTCTTCTACATACCTCCACGCTGCCGTGTTTCCAAAGAGTCTTTCCACACCACGGAGAGTTTCGTGTCATTACTAGCTGGGTACAGAGAAAGATAATTGCTCTATGTTACATATTAAGAATATGACCTACTATGCAAGGGCTCCACTACTTTTAATTAAAATGGCACATTACAGCGTCGTTAGGACTATGCAAATTCGACCCTGTGAAGTCAGCTCTCAAAAACAAACACATAATCTTGGAGCTTCCATAGAGGGATGCTGAGTCTGGATTAAACATAAGCTTTGTTATTACAGGGAGGGGAAAAGGAGAAAAGAAAAACAATGAACTAAGTGAGGTACAGGAATTGTTGTCCAGAAGTTTGAGTAAAGTTGACTAAAAGGCTGAGTTTAGCAAAATCCATCCTCAGCGTCTTTGCAAAACCACTACCAGTTTCACCGTCCTTCACTTAGGCGACGAGTTTCACAGCACTGCATTCTGTCAGATCGGTGGCAGATGGAGGACTGGGGCCAGGAATTCCCACTGGGCAACCCGCGCATCAAGGAGGTGCAAGGTAAGGCAAGAGCCCATGATGCTGCACAGTGCAGAAAGCGCGAGGGCGTCCAAGCAGCTCAACGGGACAGCCTGCGAAGCCGGAGGCAGGAGGAGCCAGACACGCTCACGGCCGCTGAATCAGCACCTGGAGCCACCGGCCGCCCCAGGCAGCCACCAGTGGCCCCGGGGAGCTACGGAGGAAACCCCGAGCCCTCGCGGGGCACCGCGTCGGCTCCGCGGGGCGCGCGTGCCATGGAGCACCTCCATAAACACCAACGTAAAGCTCCGTCCACAGCTACGACGGTTTGAGCGCCATAACTTGGCAAAGCACGGGACCTTTTGGAAAGCACAGCCAGGAAAACGACAAATGAAAGGCCTCGAGTCAGTACAGTCTGTCTCTCTGGTCCTCCCAGTAGCCGTGTCATTACATCACTGTTTCCCTACCCTAATAAAGGTCGAACTATAATTTGCTTTTTTTCAGATTTATGGTTTCCCCTCAAATGAAAGGTATTTTTATGCCAGGAAAAAAAAAAAAAGGCAAAAGGATTTATTTGTCCTACAAGATACGGCCGCAAGCTCCATTCTAAAAAAAAAAAAAGAAAAGAAAAGAAACTATTGTTTTTCTAGTCTTTGTAACAAGGAGAAAAAAGAGTGAAGGAGAAGCCAAGATTTTTGTGTAGACAGGACAGAAAACAAAGAAAAAGCGCATTGAGAGCCTGCATTCCCAAGAGCTCTTTTCAAAAGCTTTAGGAAGCACCGAGCAACGCAGATGCACTTCCTCTGACCTGTAACATGAAGTTTGAAAAATGAAATTTAAGGTCATCAAGCTGGAATACTTTCTTACACCCACGCCGAGCGAGCAGAGCGCCAGACTCCGCAACGGGTTACGCTGGGACATACGCCGAAAGACGCTGCAAAGCCCTTCTCCAGACTGTATACGGCCACACAGATGCACCGGTGCTTCACAGCCAAGAAGCAACAAGGAGGAGAGAAGAGCACGGCCACAGTGTAGGGCTAACAAAACCCGGGCCCATCCTTGCTCCCAGGCTCAAACACGAGGGACAGGTATCTCTGACAGCGATATCACTATGTAATTAAACTCCATTTTTTGTTTTCCATTATTCAATTTTCCATCACCTAAAAGCTTTCAAAAAAAGAAGTATTTGTTGTGGAGACTTTTAAAATATTTTTATACCTCCCTACTGCACATGATGCCACTGGAAACTTCTAATTATTTTTCAAGTATTGCATTTGCACGCATAAGGAAATTTTGCTCCTACCTGGATTAAGCATCTGCATTGCTCCTTTGAGTCATCCAGCTTGTCTCTTCTTTAAAAAAGTAAATTAACACGAAGCATCTTTTAATAATCCTAAGAGCTCACCAACAACTCAACTTGCAAAGGGACGGGCCAGCATTCTGCTTTGTAGTAGGTGGCTTATCTAGTGTTTTGAGGAAAGATCTTGTCCAAAGCCTTGTCCAGAAATTTAACACCACCATTTACTATTCCGGCTGCGCGGACAGTGAGCAGCAAATATCTCCGTGAGCCCAGCCGGGCAACTGCTCCCTCTGCTCAAGGGCAAAGGAGCTTCATAACCTGAAAAATCTGGAAGTCCCCGGGCATGGGCTCCCGCAATCCAGCTGAGCCGTAGCCGGGATCCGCTCTGCGACTGGAAGTTCATACGGATCTGCTTCGCTCTGTCTCTCTAAAGCAAAGCCAGCTCCCAAGGGCCAGAGGCCCCGCTCTTGCAAAGGAGGGAGCCTCGTGGTTCCCACTCCCGAAAAGCTGCACGAGCTGCTGGAAGAAGTTCCCCTGTGCAATTGCCCTTGGAGGACTCGCACGGCAGGGAAAAGACGCGGAGAAACTAAGGGAATGGCAGAGCACTGAGACAACTCAGTGCAACAAAGAAGCCAAAGCAGAGAGGCTGTGATGTGCACGCCAGCACAATCCCCTACAGAAAACACCAAAAATAAAAAACAGCCAGATGCATACTGTGCTTGAGGATAGACATCCAGACAACAGGAAAGCAGGGAAAACGAGCGGGGCAGCCTATCCAGGCACGGGACGAGGAGAGCGACGGAGCTACGACAGACCCGGGGCACTGACCCCAGCCAGCCCCCCGCAGCAGCGCCCGAGTCCTGGGGACAGCCACCTTGCTGTAAAACCTCAGACAAGGAGCATCTTCTGAACAAATACTCCTTAAGGGGGGAGAAGAAAAAAAAAAAAAAAGCATCAGTAAGATTTTTTGAGACAACCGCTTTCGTTCCCCAATTCACAGGCTATTCCTGTGCATTGCGGGATGCCCAAACAACATCTCTCTGCAGGTGCTCAGCTGGACAACATGAATCATCGCGCCCAGCGCGGCCTGACAGACGGCGTCTGCCTCGGGCACCGCGGCCGGAGCCGGGGCGGCAGCGTCTCCTCGGGAGACTCCTCGGCTGGAGGAGTTAACACGCTGCAAGGGGGAGGCGAGGGCAGACCCGCGAGCGCTCGGCGCGGAGAGCGAGGAAGTTCCTTCCCTCCGCGAGCGAGCGGCGTTTCCCGGGGCTCGAGCAACACGATGCACAACGGGGCTTCTCCTCAAGCACAAGCACCACCATCGCACACGATGGCAGCCCAGCACCGGCGCTTCACCTCCCGCCTTCCCCCATGGCCACGGGCTCTGCAGCCAGCTCCAGGCCTTCTCCTGCCCGCGCCAAGACTGACCCGGCCGCATTTTTTCCCCGCTGGTTCCCATATTCCCGCCGCACGCACGCGCTACTGCCGGGCAGGAGGAGGAAGCACGTGCAAAATCCCGTCCCGTAGGCTCACCAGCGCCGATCTGGCCACAGTAGCGGGGCACGAAGACCGACCTCCCCCTCGTTTGTAGGGAGGAGGGTGCCAGTCCACAGCCACAGACGGGTGCTGAGCAGGCCCGGGCTTGGTTCAGCTGCTTCGCTTACTCTCCAGCCCCGCTCTCCTCCCTGTGCCCGTCGTCGTCTCCCATAAATCAGCCCAGAGAAGCTCCTCGCTCGCAAACGCCCACACAGTGAACTCGGAGTCCTGGCTTGTCTCAGAACTTGGTGGAGACTACAGAGAGCCAGCCAACTTTCAGAGCAGGATTTGCATTTCATTTTTCATAGGCTTTAAGCGACACAACACGTTGAATGTGCGTTACACTCTCCTATTTATCACGGAAAGCACAACCCCAGTTTGGATTCGTTTCATGGATGGCTTCTACCACAACGCGGAGAACCCCCAGCTGCCCAAGCTGGGCTTTAGCCACGCAAGACAAGGCGTCTGCCTCCAAATTTCACAGTGCGAGTTACACAGGAAGGATTAGAAAGGGCTCTGCATAAATGAGCTACAGTTCTCCCGCTCTCCTTTTCCCCACAGGAGACAGCACACATTGGTACCCAGGGCAGGGGGACATACTGAATCTCCTACATACCCACACCACGTCTCATCCATCCCAGGAGATCAGCTAATGCCAAAGCTGGCAACACCGAAGGTGTCTTCACTGGGGCCGTCGCTGGATCTCCACTCCTGTCTGCTTACCGCAGCCCCGTATCACAAATCTCTCATCATTTTAAGGCAAGAACTAAGGCAACTAAGGCAAGACAGTCACGTTATTTTCCAGCTCCTAAACACACGTGCTGCGAGAGCCACGTCAGCGGAGGCGAACCTAGGCAAGGGCGCTGTTGTTTCTCAGGGCACGCGCCAGCAAAGGCCGGCCGGGCAGCCACACCACGACAATATAGTGCATTTCGTAACAACAGGAGTTCCCCGCGACACCGCGGCCAAATTCCCAATGAGCACCAGCAGTCCAGCGGGATGCGCTGCCCCCAATGACTGAGTAGCCGATCCTATTGCCACACGTGTCGGAGCTTCCCGGCCCAGCCGGGCCCTCCCCTCCAAAGGAGCTGGCTGCAATAAATCAGGGTATCAAAGCAAGCCCCTGCAGAAACATTATCTTGTTTCAACTCTTTTTGCACTTACGGATGCCCGACGGTGAGACAGCCTTGCGTAAAGGCAGCAGCCCAACTCCGCAGCCTGTTATTTTTATGCAATGGCCCCGAGCAAGGGAACAGCATAAGGCACAAATGCACGCAAAGAATGTCCTCACATATGTTTTGACAACTGCATTTTCATACCAGTTCAGTATTTCACTGGGAGCAAAGTAACTGCTCAGGACAGTGCAGGGTAGCATGTCAAGCAGCTTCTCCCTTCCAGAAACAAAACAGGCCCGGGCATTTATTGTAAGAAATTCAAAGACACCCTCACCCCAATTTTTTGCCCCTATCTCCAAGATATATTCACTGATTAATGAATAAATTATCATTTATATCAAAGGCAAGATTTGCACTTGGAAATTATCGGCTTTCTCCCCCATCACAGCAGCCCTGACAGCCTAACCCAAGTTACACATTATGCACAAACCATCCAGCAAGGGCTCACATGCTGGGAACTGTTCAAACAGGAATAATTCAATCAGTCTGGAGTTTTACCCCAGCTAATTTGCACAAGGGCTCTCTTTTCAGATGCAACATAAAACATGCCATAAAACGAGCTGGATTAAGCTGGTAAATTTAGAACCAGTTCATGCACCAAGAGCTCAGGTCAGTTAGTTCCCCATTTAAAACCTCTGCAGCTTCACAGGGTTAAAGGAACGGGAATTTACTGCACTGAACAAACAGTTCTTACTAGGCAAGTCTGCCACAATTACTGAACCAATGCAAACAGTTTCCAGTGCTCGCACAAGGAATGCATGGTGTAATTGTAGGGCATTTGCTCTTCCACTGGCATTTTGCAAGTACTTTTCACGTAGCTATGGAGACATTAAAGCCATTTTCTATTTCTGCTGTCATAACTAGACACCTAGTGATTTATTTGTAAAATTCCTCGAAGCAGCAGAAGAGGAAGGGGGAGTTTTAAGCATCACAAGGTCTGAAAGGAGCAAGCTGAAGAACGCTGTAATGGATTTCAGATGGAAACAGCAGCATGAAGGCTCCTGGTGTGAGATAGCCTTGAACTCCAGGTATTGCTTTAGTATTTCTTCCAAATAATAAAAAAAAAAAGTTAAAAAAAAAACACTATGTAACATGGAGGCAATGTTACAAGTCTCCCAACCAGGCGGAAAAGCAGAAATGCCTCCAGCTGCCACTGCCATCACCCTGTACTAAAGGATGATCCTCAAGGGCCTCTCTAGAGCCATGGTGGGAATCCATCCTGGCAATGTTACTAACACGCCAGGCACAACAGGGCTCTAGCTTCCAAACTCTCTTTGAACGTACTTTGCAGAGACTGAAGACAGGCAGTAAACGGAGGGAAAGAAGGTGGAGTTGTTAAGCCTGGGACTGTGCAGAACTGCTTTAATTATGGCAAGTCTTTGATTGCTCAATCAATAGGAGCAATCATCAGTCAGAGCTCAGAATGGTCCCCACTCCCTGCAAACAGCTCATTTGGGAATTTCATGCCCTGGAGGGGCTCCTCCTCACGTCTCTTCTGCCTTCCCCATGTGGCCCCATGACGACTTGAACAGTTCTTCACTTGACCTTCTTTCTAACAGCAGCTCAGTAGTTGGTCTTGTAAAACAAGCCAAATGTTTGTCCACCACAATGTTCAAAATAACCCCGAGAGAAATCCCTTTCATGATATCAACGTCTTTATGATCAAAATCTTCTGAGAATGCGGATTTAAGACTGCACATTGCGACAAGCAAGTCTGAAACAAAGATAGCGGCCTGGCAAATGCCGTGTCATACAGATAAGGACACGCACTAACTGCGGATGGAGCTCCCGCACAGGAACTCCCACCGCAATGAGAACAACATACCCAGCCGGTAGCAGATTTTTTCCTTTGGATAAAACAGAAAGGAAAGCCTGTCCCACCAAAACATATATATTTTTAAATTTCACCTTTGCCCCAGTCACAACAACGGAGCCAGAACCTGCAGAATTATCTCTGCGGGAAGTTTACCAGCACCGCCCTGAAAACAAACGGTGACACTCTCATCTCCAGGTCGCTCCTCGCGCCGCTCACGGAGGGGACGCTCTGGCAAAGCCAGCGACGCTGCCAGAGCACGCACAGCGAGGCAAACGTGGCTGCAGCAGCCTTCGCGCTGGCCACGGGCTTCCTTCTGCGCTTCTCCTGCAGCCGCAGCCCCGCGGTGGCGGACGGGAGAAGGGACCCGTTGCTCCCAAGCTGGCGGGGAGGCGTCACCAACGCACGCAGGGCACAGGGACGCGGTTCCTGAGGACTCGGCATGACTTGAGGATAGCCCTGGGAAAGGCATTTCTGTCAGAGATGCCCAGCACACCACAATACCAAATATCCTGAGGATGCTTTCGGTTAAGGCCTGTTAATTACAGGCTTCACCTGTAGGCCAAGCTAAGAAGAAACTATATGTTCTTTTTGAAGGAAAAGAAATACACATCAAATATGACAGAAAATACCAGCCTAAGACAAAAGGGAAAGAAAGGTCTCAGAGCCAAGCTAAGCTTAGCTAAAAAAAAAAAAAAATGAAAAACATGCATTTTTGAACCTTCCCCAATGTTTCCTTTAAAAATACAACAAATTAAAAGCGCGTGGACAAGCTGCACGTACCTCAGTTGAATGGAAAAGAAATACTGGAGGGCTCCAAAGCCCACGGACAAGCCTTCGCAGGGCCCTGCTCAGATCCGAAACCAGCTTCCCACTGAGATTTAAATGAAGAGCACAAGAAGTCGTGCCTTCGTCCAGCCCCTTTTGGCGGCAGGAAAGAGCCTAACTGCAACTAAGCTGGAATTCAAGTGCATCGGGAGGCATCCAGCTCCCACATGCCCTTCCTGGGGATTAACCAGCCGACTTCCCTCTCCGAAGCCGACCTCCCAAGGCTCCGCGCCTGAGCGCCGCGCGGTGCCCATTGCACGGAGCGCGCATGGAGCACCGGGTAGAGCGCGCCGTGTTTGCCGGGCGTCAGCATTTCAAGGAGGATGGGGGGGGTTATTTTTGCCTTGTTCTTAACAGAGGAACTCAGCGTACCTAACTCCACAAAACAAACGCTTATCGGAGATGCTTTTAGTCCGGGAGGGAAAACAGCTGCCTCCAGCTAAGCAGCAAAAGGAGCAGAGATACCCAACGAGCACCTTCTCGCGGGCACAGCGTTTTTTCAGCCCCAACACTGGGATGAGGGAAACCAGCGCACTGCCAGCGACCACGGATGCTCCCTGCTCCCACATGTCGTGCCACACGACCCCAAGCTGCTCCGTCCATGTCCCAGCCCCTTGCTTCCCTCCAAATCCCTGCTTGGAGCAGCTCTCTGGGGCCACGCGCTCCCTCGCAGGCTGGTTCCCGACATTCCTCTGGGATGGGTAAGAACGAGCCCATGCTACATCTTGGGGCAGGTTCATAAACCTAAAGCTAGGGCAGTACAGGAGACACTTCAAATGCACAAGTTTCCAAAAGTGTCTAAACCAACACAACCGTATGCACGGGACTGACATCCATGAGTATTCATCTGCACGTGAACGGAGAAGATCCCAGTGGCGCTCCCTCTCCTTGCCAACACTTTATCTCTGCAGGACTTTCTCACAGGAGCAGCATATCTGACTTGATACTAAAGAAAAACAGCATTTAGCAGCCTTGAGTCTAAGCAAGAGTCATTTTCCCAAATGCACATCACCTTTGTCCTTATTAAACTCTACAGAACTTCAGACCACAAGCTCAAGAGCTACAGCCATGTTGGATGGTAGCTGTTTTCAGAAACGCAGCAGCAGTTCAGCGCTTCTTTTACAATCAAGACACTTCTTCCTCACCTGCTTTTTGAGTCATTATTAGCATCAGAACCCTACCTTGATCCTACAGGTGCCTTCACATGCCCATTCTGTGACCTCTGCAAACACAGAGACCTGCCTCCAAAGAGCCTGCATGTTCCTCCATTACTCCCCATGATCAGGGCCACATTAAATACGTGACCTCCTTCAACAGCTCCACATGTTTTCCAAAGTTTATACTTCTCCCTAGACCCCATACACAACTATAGCTAATGTGCCTATACACATTAGAGAGGAGCTATCCAGTCTAGACTTCGGGAAAGCACTTAACTACACTCTGTGGATTTGTGTGGATTCTCTGAGCGCTCCTGAAGTTCCCTGAACTTTAGAGGCAAAATAATCAAAGATGAGATTCTGCTCTGGTCAAGACCCATGCAGCAGAGAGCCACCCAACTGCCTATCCTCAAAGCGACCAATTTACTGCACACAGCTCAAACCAACTACTCCGTGTGTAGTAAATGCCCTTCTCCCCTGTATCTGTGCAGTCTCCAAGAAAGCAGGTAGCCAGCAAGGGGCCAGAGCCACAAAAAAAGCTACTAAACAGGTCCCGTGAACTCTGTTGAGCAAAACGTAACAGTGTTTTGCTGCTGCAGGAGGAGACCTCAGCTAAATTCTGTTTTGAGAGGCAAAAGCCAACAAAACACCCCCGATTCACTCACCAAATGACTCCTCTTTACAGGAAGAAAAGACATAGTGGAAATAATTAGACCTTCCTTGTGAATTTTGGAACGTGGCCCAAAACGCCCTACTACTCGCGCTGCGCTAGATTACATCTCCCAGCCCCAAACCAGCCAAATTGTGTCACCAGGAGGGAAGTGGTTTCCCATGACTGCGGCCAGTGCACAGAGCAGTCACAGCATTGGCACACAGTGTCACCCATCCTCATACTCAACAACAGAGCCTGCTGCTACCTTGGTAAATGTGTGTTCTTGAGCCCATCCTTCCTAAGAGATCACTACAAGGGAAAGATTTCTTAATGAGGAGATTGCGGGAGCTGCTTTTATTTGCTGCTGTTATTAAACTACAGAAATTGAAGCTGTCTTTCTCTTAATAGTTTAAAACTTGCACACCTTACATCTACCTTCAGAGTCACTGCAATATGTATGAACTTCTGAGGACGTAGCCAGGCTTTGCGTTCCCCAGGTTTTCACTTCAGAATGGACCACTCCAATAAAAATCCTTTAAGACCAAGTCATCAACTAGAGTCAAGCAAAATAAACCTCCCGAAACCTCACCATCCACTTAATTGCTCCCAACTTATCTCTCTCATAATGATCTCTCTTCTTTTGCCACATCTGTTGCCGAGCAAGCAAATAAAGCTGTTCTGACAAATCAGCCATACTTCGTGCCGTAAGAACTCTTTGAAAAACATGACAACTACAAGTCATAAATCAGCACATTTGAAAGCAAACCAAGACATAATTAGATTGCTGTCTTTGACAACACAAAGAGTCTCCAATTTAGAGTTCAGATGCCATGATAGCTGGTTGAAGTCCCAGCCTTAAGTTTTCCACTAAGATTTAGCAAGAAGTCTTTAAAGATGCCAGCCCAAATGTGCTTTTGCATCTATGTGCTGAAGCCTTTGTTCACAGTTGGCGTTCAGTGAAATCCCGGGAATTTTATTGATGCAAGAGTTACAAGCCTATGCCTCCTGGAAGTGTGATTACCATCAGGTTGCAAGCAAACGGCCGCTCAAAGTCACACTTTTTGTTATTTTTATCCTGCCTTGAACACCACGAGAGAGAGGCTCCTTAAATGACTTCTGGCTCTTGGACTCAACCAGTACGGCTCAGTGACATGCAAAAACAGCCGGGAGGACAAGCGTCCCTATTACTACAACACTGACCTCCTGCCCAACACCAGGCAAGTAATCACCCAAGCACTCCCACGTGGCATGAGGAAAATCCTTGTTTTTGTAGCTCCCAGCGGTTTTAGCAAGGATTCCCACTTGCATCATGCTTTGGAAAAAACAGGAGAACATTCGTGGTCTTCAACAGAGGCCATTCCCAGTGCCCCTGAGATAATTTGCAGGAAAAGATGGGCCAGGCAAGCAAAAAGGGGGAAGATGAAGAATAGCAGCTACCTCTGCTACTTTGAATCCGAAGAGGGCCCAGATGAAGCTCCAGCTCTCTCAGCCCAAAGGGCCTCTGCCCTTGCTAGCAAGACAGCAGAGGCCTCATGCCTGAGCAAATACCTGCTGGTGCTCTGCAAGCTTTGCGCAGCCTAAACCCTTCCCAAGTCCTCCTCTTCCCTCCCCTGTTGCCAATGATGGCTAAGTGGGTGGCAGGAAGAAGAAACACTACAGCTACAACTGGTTTCAAGACCTGTATCTAAATAGATTTACGGTGAGGAAAGAAATCAGCTCTTTTACATAATTGGTTTACCTTGGCCTCTCGACAGAAACAGAAGCACAAACGGCGGTAAAAAACATAAAGCTTCTACCCCTCTGCGCTTCCTCTTGTATGACAAAAGTCACAGCGAAACAAAATGCTCTGGAAGCTAAAGATTTCAGGAAATCATATATGCCCATAGCAGGGGCAAGACACGTCATGGGCAAATCCAGCACAGCAGCTGAATTATTAGGGGAAAAAAATCCAACCTTTATCAAAAACAAAGCAGCACCCTGGCAGCGCACACTACTGGATACGTAACAGACAGCTGCAATCCTCAGCCTGAGCTGCGCCAAAACACAAGCTAATGGATAAGGCAGGGGGGAAAAAAAAAAGCAGATGCTCGTTCAGTGCACCTTGAGGCATGTTCACAGCTGAACACCCTCGGCAGGCATTTTTCCAGAACAAGGAGAGATGCAAAGGAAATATCCCACCAAGATAATTTTACAATTTTGCATAATCCTCTCCGAAACTCTCGGTCACAACAACCGCGCATAACCCACCGACAAGGGAAACGCTGCCCTCCAAAAGCAAGCCCTAATTCTGGACCGAACGCTGCCTTTTCCAAGCGCTGGGCGGCAGACGTAATCTCGCAGAAATAACACGCAGCCTCTCCTATTCCGGGCTGCAAAGACTAATGTTGATAAACCTGTCATCTTCAAAAAGCTGTGCAAGCAGTACAGTTCATTGACTTCTGAAGTTGTCTTCGGGTGGCAACTCAGCTGTTCAACAGCAGCAAGACCCATTTGCCCACCAAGGCACAGGGAATGCCGACCCCCTACTCCCACGGCAACCTAAGAAGCCAAGACAATTGCAGGGAGTGACGCTAGACATAGTATTTCTACTACCAAGACATTGCAATGGTCCAGTCAGAGCCGGGACCCACAAGCGAGTGGCAGCAGGGCAAGATAGGGTGTGAATTTACAGCGGATCGGCCATACTGTGCTAAATGCCCCAGTACTATGTCCTTACCACTGGTAAACAAGGCGACACTCTGCAGCTACCCCTCTCGGACGGGACCCACGAGTAAAGTCCCTAACGAGATGACTAATGGGATCTCAGCTACAAATGGGGGGGGGCACCATTCAGCCTAAATATAGAAAGATACTCAGTGGTTTTATTTATTTATTCTCAGTACGCAGCCAGGTATGTACACAAGGGCTCCACATGGAAAGAGTGACCACAGCAAAGTCTGGCAGACCTTCTAATAAACTTAGTGTGGGCATTTATAAAATTACAGATTTGGGTAGGTTCCCCAGGACCCTCTCCCTACCGCCTGCCCCAAGTGTCAGCTATGATTATTTCTACTGAAAGCTACTCCAAACAAAACCGTGGACTTCCCAGTCCCAACAAGTTATTTTCTTGCCCTCCTCTTACCCCATCTCAAGAGCCAGGGATTCATTTCTGGACCGTCTCCATCAGACTGATGGTCAAGTCCCCCCCCCCACACACACACACACTCCCCATCCTCTCAGATGACACAGAGTATAACAAAGGAAACCAGTCAGTTATTTGTGCAGCTTTGCAGCAGCCCTCTCAGGTCCTTAGAAAGCCAAATATCTATTTTGATGCAATCGCACAACTGTTAAGGAAGTGACTAACTGTTTTTTGACCCAAAGGGGCAGGCATAAGGCCACGCACAGCTGTCCAACAAAGTGACAATCTGAGAGCCTCTTGCACAGGAGTTGAAAGCCCTGGAAAAGTAAAATAAACATTTAAAAGTGGGAGTGTAAGCGCGGCCCTACAGGCTCAGCCCGAAGGTCCATCCAGCCCAGTGCTCTCCAGCAGCGCCAACAGAAAACGCCCCCCCGGGCATCAAGGACAAGCAGACTCTAAGGAGCCAAAGACAGAGGGCATTTCCCACCTCCTTGTGTCTCACCACTTGCAGAACTGGTGACTTGGATCCCACGACTTGGAGCCGAGCGGAAAAAACGCCTCACACTCAACGGAGCCTCCGCCTCATGGAGCATCCCAGACGTCGGGACGCTCCGCCCGGCGTTTTCAGGGACGCGCGGGCACAGACCCCGGCCCCGGCTGCACACACACAGCCACAACACAGCCCAGCTTAAACATTTCTGACCAGATCCATTAAGCCCAGAACTGAGGCAGCAGCCGCCAGGGAGGGCACGGGGCACCCAACTGCAGTTACGAGGAGCAGCCACAGAACTTCTGCTGCTGCTGCTGGGATCTGATCTACGCGATGCAGCTTTTGAGGAAGAGATATTAAATCCCACCGCCAAAAGCTGCTGGAAGGGGGATCGGAACCCAACTACGGGACACTTCAGCTCTCAACTTTCTACTCACAAAAGTTTGAGACGAAAGCGCCGGTCGCGTTTGGAAACAGGAGTTAAAGCGGGTTTTAGCTCTCCTGCTTACTGGGATGGCCCTCTAAAGCATCTGCCCCACTGCTCACACCAGGAAAAAACAGGAAAATACGGGAAAAACCGCAACCACAAGTCCCTTTTTTCCTCCCAAACGCAACCCCGCGAGCTACGGCCGCTACCTTTAGCGGGAGCCGCAGATCGCTGCGGGCGGCCCCGCTCCGCTCCGCTCCTGCGCGGGCCGAAACCAGCGCAGCGCGCGAAGCCTCCGCGGGCGCCAGCGGAGCCGCCGCCCGCGCCGGGGCGCCCCTTACCTGCCCCTGCCCG
>VZSV01000089.1:773846-818884 GCA_013398735.1 Nothocercus julius
TGCCCTCTGGAAGCGGGGGAACCGGGCTGGGAAGCGGGGGAACCGGGCTGGGAAGCGGGGGAACCGGGCTGGGAAGCGGGCGGGCTGGGCCTCCCGCGCGGGCCCTTCCTTCCTGCCGACTTTGTGTTTTGCTGATTTTCATTTTTTAACTGCTTTCCAGCCCAGAAAGTCGCAGAGCGTCGCCAAGGAGCCTCATCCAAAAGGGCTTAGTCGGGACGGCGCACGAGCAAGTTTTTTGTCTGGGAGCAAATCGGAGCTGGCAGGACTTTTCAAGCAACTCTGAATTCTCGAGGAAAAATACCTTTGCAAGCCGAGGCGCATCTGTGATACAGCTTTCTGGCTGCCTTATCTCTCATCACCCAAAATAGCCCTTTTTCGCCCCGGGCTGCTTTGCGAGGGGAGGTTGATGTTCTCTACCTTGCTGAAGACGCGGTGTCTGCAAAGGCAGCGGGAGATGGTGACAAATAACGTTTCCCGGCGTTTTTTCAGTGCTTGCTCTGAGGAGAAATCCATCTTCCCTCTCCTTGCAGGAGCGGCGTTTGCTGCCTCTGCAGTTGCACGTCAACGAGGGGCATTAAACCTGTCATTTCGGAGGCGTTTTGAAGACATGGCCTACACAGTCCCGCACCGACTTCTTCAGGCCGTGTCTGAACCCTTCCCGCATGCCAGGCATTCCCGCAAGCAGGGACAGGGTTTGGCCGCCCTAGACTGCCCCAGTTGGCTGCTCCTGTCTCCAGCCCTGCTTCATGTTGCCATCCCTTCCACAGCATCTGCCTTGGAATGCAGCAGCCCAAGGGGCCCTTGGGTGGCCCCAAAGCTGAGCCAGCAAAAGCACCTCGAGCGCACTTAACCAAAAGCACCTCGGGTATAAGCACTTAACCAAAACAGAGCTGTTTCAGCCCAAACCACACGCCTCCGTAAGCCGTGACGCTCCGTCCCAGGACAAAGCACTGCACAGACAGTTCCTAGCTGCCAAATGAAGAATTTAACCTTCCTCCTTGTGTTTAAATTCCCCTCCGAGCCCTTCCTAAAAAGGAGAGGAGAGGAGATGGAGCTCCCTGCCAAAAGCAGCCGCGCCGCGCGGCAGCCCGAGCACCGCGCGGCCCCAGGACGAGCCCCCCGCCACGGCCGCCCCTCTGGCTTGCGCTTCTCCCCGCCGCTGAGCTTTGAGCAGCAGCAGAAGCCCCGTGCCCACGTCTGCTCTGGAACCCTGCGAGGTTCAGGCCTAATGGTGCCTTCAGCAGCAGCATTAGGCGAAACTGCAGCACGAGGAGGAACCTCCGGGAAGCCGAGACCGAGGGGTTAACGGTGAAATGGGCGCGTGAAGAGTCTTCCCACGGGAGAGCGCCGGAGAGAAGATGCCATCTCGCACCCATATCGCCCCTGGCTCTTTCCTCAGCGTGGCCAGCTCCAGCCTACTGGGGTGGCTAGTCCAGAGCAGTGTCTGACCTGGGACCCTCGTATGTCTAGTCCCCAGGAGAAAGCATGCCCGGGTTCTTTGCGAGCGGTCAAGAAAGCTTTCCAGAAAGCTTTGCACGCCCATGCTGCTGGAAAAGTAATTAGCTGCAGGAATTTCTCCAGACGGAACAGGGAGATGAGCCTCTGGGGAGTTGCAGGTGGGCTTTTGTCTCCCTTTTATTATGGACGGTTGCTATCACTAAAAGCAGGAAAGGGGAGTTGGCTGAGGAAAGGTAGCGGGCTCTACGTTCTGCAGTTCCTGCAGGCCTACAAAACAGTTTTGCTTTCCCTTGAGGTCTCCCACTCGCACATTCAGCTATAAATGTGCCTTAACTGGGATGAAATATTCATTAGGTTCATGCAAATGCAATTTTCACAGCATACTCTCTGTATCAGAAGATAATTTTAGCTTCAATGGTTGCTTTCTGGTACACTCGGTAAAGACTGCTAGATCAAGAGCTAGTCAGAAACCCTTTAGGTATTCAGAGTATTTAGATTCAGACACAGGAAAAAAATATCCAGCAACGTAGTAACCAGAAAAAGACATATAGGTAGCAGCTGTAACTCTTACCGATTGACCTCTCCGTGGAATGTACCAAATAAGCACATCTCCACTTAAATACACATACACAGAGGGCTTGCACAACAACCAGCCAGCCAGGCAAATACCTGAGTCTATGAAGTGCTGCAAAACGTTATCAGAGAAGAAGCAGGCCCAGCGCATACAACCAGACGTGTGCCAGGGGGCTGTAAAAACCGTGCCGAGAGACTCGGTTTGTGTCGTCTGCCTAACGGTAAGCGAAGGCGGCTTTTCTCCTAGGCATGGGCAAGTTGTTCCCTTGTACAGCTCACCTGGGCGGCTAGACCTCGCCAGGCAAGGCATTGCCTTGCCTTAGTTCCCTCGTGACCACCGTCACATTTCCATGTGGGAACTGCGTGAAAACTGTCATCTTATTTTTTTTCCTCACTTTCTCAGATAGGATACTCACCCACTGCCTATTTTGGTCCAATTTGTTCTAACCACTAGCTGCTAGACTGCACCAGATTAAAACACTGCAGGTGCTGCTGAAGGTAGTCTTTTTATAGATCTGCTGAAGTCAGGCCTATGGATGCACCTGAAACCCTCCCAGCAGGGCTCTTCAGCTGGAAAAGGGCTAATACAGCAAGAGAGTGTTTTTCTTAAGAGAATCTCAAAATATTGCACGCCTCTGTATCAGCAAAGACTGCAATGGACGCCTTCTCTCCATAATGCCAATGAAGAAATCAGGGGATAAAGTAAAGGAGATATCTAGGTTTGTGGTGCAGCTCCATGCAGAGACCCCCCAGAGCAAGGCTGCCCTGTCCCTGCACGGAAGGAGCTGCCGAGGGGCCGCGTGCGGAGCAGGTGTCTCCGCCGGGCGCACCGGGGACGTAGCTAGTGCCTCACTGGACATGGCGCGTGGCTCCGTGTCGAGCGCTCGGCGCTCTCGGCTGGCCCCTAGGCTCCTGCTTGAACTGCAGAGCCGGCCTTCAGGAGAGGGAGACAAAGCAGGTTCAGACATTCCTCAAATACTCGGGCCGCGGGGGCCTGCGGGGAAGGCAGCCGCATCCTGCCCGGGCAGGAACAGGAACCGCGCTCGCTTCCCATCCCTAAGAGTTTGAGGTACTTGCGCTTCAGTTGTTCCTGGACTGACTTCTCTGGAACGTAGCTTGGTGGTGACTCACTGACATGTGGGACCACGACACCCCTCTGAGGCTGAGTCACCCTGACACAGGCAGCATCCAACAAGTTAATCCCTCGAAATCACTGAAATCCTTGGGTCCAGAGACGCAAGAGGTGGAAAGCAAGATCTTAGGGGGCTGACTAGGGCAGTGACCAAGCTGTCTTACTGTATCAGCCAACGTGACACTTGCCGTGCCGCAGGCAAGGTGACAGACAAGCATAACGTAGAGATTATCTTATTCTGAGAAAAAAAAGAAATCAGGGAGCAACATGGAAAATACATGCCAGGAAGAACACGAGGAGCTCGTGATAGTCACCCAAGCTACAGCCTCGGTGGGTCTCCCCCTTCTTCTCTTTTTACCTTAGGAACAAGAGGAAGATTTCTATTTGTGGAAGATGCATGGTTTTTAAGGTTAGGAAAAAAGCATCAAAATGATCTTTATTCTCCACATCACTTTTGAGCTCTGTCTTTGCTTATTAAGGATAAGTAAAAGAATAGGAAAAGAGACTTTGTTTAAGTGGGTAGTAAGTCAGATCTGATTTAGTAAGGCTGATATGACAGTTTAAAAATAGGACTTCACTTTAGTTTGATAGAACTAAAAATATTTACATTATTAGCTTAAAATCATTTAAGGACCATTCCTGAGACAAACATGGAAAACACTTCAGTTGAAATCACTCTTCTTCCGTATTGTTTTCCAAAGGTGTCTAGGATGAACAGAACCTTATCTATCCGCCAGTTGAGAGGAGAAACACTTGCCCCCTCCTAGTGCAACACTATCTGAATATCTTCCTGAGGTTATTACAGAGATAATTTAAACCTAAGGTGTCAAAATGCTTTTTTTTTTTCCCCCTCTGGATTTTATTTAGCCAGCAATATGTCCAGGGGAGGCTGTTAAATGTTTTAACTTCCATCTTAGCCAAAGTGCTGATTTCGACTTTTTGGGATAAAAGCAGCAATGATTTGGGATAAAGAGATTTCTTCATGAAAATCCTGAATGTTCAAGAACAGGAGCTCAGCAGATTTCTATGTAGAAACAAAGAGCGTAAATACTGAGCTGTTTTCATGAGACTACGTCAGTGTTTGCCCACCTTTAAATCCCGTCGAAGCAGCCCTGAACAACAGAGGAAGCGAGGGCGGCGCTAGGCCGAGTGCAAACAAACGGCACGGAAGCGCTGCCGGGCCCCAGGGTGCCGCTTTCTTGCTGGGCTGCACTTTCTTCATTCTTTCCTGACATCCTGCTGCCGTGGCAGCCCTGGCCAGAGATGAGGTGGACAGGCTGCACGGGCGTTGCAGAAGTGAGCGGGTTTCAGAAAGGTTAAACTCAGAAAACACAAGGAATAGAAAACTGGCAAGCACAGCCTAGCAAAATCGGGGTGGAGAAACTAATGTGCATCTCAGGCAACATGAATTACTCCCGTCTTGCCAAAGGCGCAAGGCTCTCCTCCCCTGGCAGCTTGGCTTCACGGAAATACCTGCAGCTGTCACCTTGCGTTGGCTAAACACCATCAGTCATAATGGTTTTACTGCACAATTTGCTAATGCACAGGCATCGAGGTTGCAGTTCTGTGTCAGCTGTCCTGTTGTCCTTGTGCCCAAGTCTTCCAGGTCATCCTTAGAAACAGTTCTCCGTCACTGCAGGTAAGGGATGGAGATGCACCCTTAGTTTCAGCAAAGCCTCTAAGAGTTTAAAATACCCTTCAGTGAGAGCAGTTGTGTCCATGTTCTATAGCAATGTCTTTTGTTCCTAAAATAAATATTTATCTTGAAACTACTGTTAAGCAAACTTCAGAATTTAAGTTATCAAAGTTATTATCTTCTTAGCATCTGCGGATAATTTAAAGTAGTATGAATAATAAAGAAATTTGGAAGTACTTACGTATTTCCAGATAATTCATCCTCCAGCTCCCCATGCTCAGATGGTTTCTTGCAGAACATCATACAGCATTGCCATAAGACCACCTTAAAACTCAATCGAAATATCAGGAAGTTCAGATATGAGGTCTTATTTCAGATACGAGACACATGCAAGAAGATTTAATCCATCTTGGGTTGCTGAGGAGCAACATTTTCACATTTCAGCTAAAACATGAGTCAGAAGTAACTGGTGTATTTTGTCAGGTGTTTTGCAAACATAAATGCCTGCTTTAATCTTTGGAAAATAAAGACTTTGGACATGATGTTTACAAATCTTGTTTTCTTTTAAAGTATCTATCCATCTACCTATGTAAGCACTGAAACTGGATTCGTTAATAATTCAACACTCTGCCTTAGACATAAGCCTATTTAAAATAAAGCATGAAATTCTTACGCTGGGAATTAAAACATAAGTTTAATATGTCTCTTTAAAGGAAATCAGTAAAATCCAAGGTGAAAACCATAAACGTTTGCTGTTAAAGGTTCAAAGAACATAAAATCAGCGAGCTCATGGAGCTACCGCCTGAGCATCTGGCATAAGAACCGGCGGAGCTGAACCAGCCTTTGATAAGGGTGATTTGTCTACATGTGCAGAAAGAGTAGAGGAGCCGAACAAGTCGAATGATCTGAAATAAAAATAGCAGGAAGTTCAAAGCTGAGAAACTAATAGGGAATTAAGAGCAAAACCCTTGCGTTCCTCTCTCGGCTGGGAATACAAATGAGGAATGAAGGAGTTACCTCTATTAGCACCTAAGTTTTGGGGGACACAGTGACCAGCTCACAAAAGGGGAGCGATCCTTCTTGATGAGCCAGTTTTGATGAAACACGCACCGGGCCACGTTTCGCCTTGCTTCGTCTGCATTCAGCACATCCGTAGTCGCATGAGCAGCTAGTTGAAACTGTTGAGGGAGAAAAGGGTTTTGAATGAAGCACACGTACCGAGAGCGGGGCGACGAACTGCACCGAGGACGGACGCGGGGACTCGCAAGGACGGCCTGCATGCACCGGCCCCCCGCCGCTGCGCAACCCCCCCGTGCCGCCCCGCCAAGCAAGTTCTCCGCTCTCTCGTCCTTGCGCGAGAAGAGTCAGTGTTTAGGCTCGCCAGGCTGGGCCTGCTCGGCGGCGAGCTCGGCCCCGCTGGCGCCGCGCGGAGGGCGGCAGCCCGGCCCGTGCGCGCGTCCCTCCTGGCGGCCGCCCCCACTGCTAGTGCGGAGGGTCCGCGCGGTGTGCGCACCCCACACACCCACCACGAGACAACAGAGGGCACTGCAGGCTCAGAACGGGATCTGTGCTGCCTTTCTTAGGATAAAGTTCCCTTTTGGTGGAAGGAAAAAAAGAAAAAGGACTTTAAAACATCGTCATTCAGCCCCCACAGTCCCTGTAGGCAAGAGGAATCAGTTTGGGCTGTGAGCTACCAAAATTACATTATGCATGTGGTGGTGTTTTTCAATTAAACATGTCTTATTTTACATATGGAAGGGCACGAAGGCAAGCTGTACTCCCGCTTTTCGTACAGATTATGCAGCTGATTGCTCCTGCAGTAACTGGGAAAGACACTTCAAAGGGAGGCCGGGAGACCACACAGGCCCCCAGCGGCATCAGTCAAAATGAGTTTCAGGCAGTAGTGAAAAATTCATCTCGTGCAGCCCTCAACGTAGCAATGGCAT
Source organism: Nothocercus julius (assembly GCA_013398735.1). Classification (NCBI taxonomy): domain Eukaryota; kingdom Metazoa; phylum Chordata; class Aves; order Tinamiformes; family Tinamidae; genus Nothocercus; species Nothocercus julius. The sequence goes on from VZSV01000089.1 coordinate 780,592, forward strand.
TTCCAAAAAGCGGGGTGGTGGAAGTGAAGTCTCCTTCCGCCTCGAGCTCGCAGCCCGGCCTTTGTGCAGTGTTTCCATGTTTATTTAGGCTGAGGTTTGTTTCCGATGGGGAAACAACCGGCCGGATTATGGCACTGTTCTGCCAGAGCTTCTGGATTCTCGCAGGTGGAATTAACCTCCGTTAGCAAGGATCTGAACTCCCAGGGTATTTATTTGACAAGCAGGGCATCACGCTCAGTGTCGCCTGGCGTCTAGATCCCAGGGAGGGTCACCCGACGGGAGAACTGCAGGGAGCGAGAGCCACGGTCATTCTTTTTTCCATCCCTGACTCATTTAAATCGTGTTCAAATAATGGGCACGTGACAGAGGAAAACTATCCGGTTTCCACAGACCATCATCGTAATGCTTCAAAAGAAGAGTATAGTTCCTCAGCTTGAAATAACAGAGGTTCCTAGGAGGCAGAATATGCAGCATCCAGCTGTAAAACATCATTCCTGAAAGGAGTGAAAAGGGGCAACTTTGCATGAAGCTCGTGATGCAGAGAGTTTGCATGAGTGCTGCCATTCTCGTGTGCTTTCTAACTGGTACCAGCATCTTGCAGAATGCCAGGGAAACCTGGGGGTTTCTTCTGGCCTCGGCTGAGCGTTTGAGCTGTCACTAACGGGGGTGGCTCTTTCAGCTCCCAGCAGTGCCACACACGGACCTGGAACACCCCGGAGCCGCGTGTTGGCCCCGCACCTCTTCTCGGCGGGCCCCACTTCTAGCCGGTGTGAGGGGCACGTGGGCAGCCCGTGGACACGTGAGGATGGAGGCCGTGCAGCTGCCGCTGGCAGTATTTTGCATTGCAGAATTCTGTCTTCTGAGCATCATTATTTGGGATTTAATGTTCAGCTCTACCGGATACAGCTGGGTGGACTATTGTGAGACAGGAAATGCTATAGATAGCAGTGCCGCGCTGACTTTATTTTTAGCACAAAACTCATCTTCACATGCAGTTTCCTCCAAAACTTTAGAAATGTCAAGTCACAGCTAGAACTCGGACTTACTGTCAGTCCGGGGAGATTTCGGTATAACCCGTGTTTGTGGTAACAGGCGCGTACAGCTAACGTGCTCGCAAGTTACCATTTTCTTTAGGCAAGCACAGCTCAGCTCCATCTGCTGGTTTCCAAGTCAGCAGCTGCATCCCAGCTATTGATTAGGCTTTCATGAATCGGGCAGAAAAACCCGACGTGTGGCTGCTTGCGAGTGCAGTTTCTCCCAAGCAACTCAAGTTTGGCTAATCATGCTTTATTTTCTGCTTTTGAAGTAGACAGTTACCAAAGAATCATTACTTAAGGCTCCAACTTTCCTCATCAGGCAATGAGCCAAAAGCAGCAAGAAAACAGAATTTTTGTGTTCTTGATGTCCTGCCACTCCAGCACTCCCCCATGCTCTTCTGCAGGGACGCGCTATGGGGCCATAGCAGGCTTCCTCTTCGGGGAATTCAGCATTTGCAGAGTAACTCTTTCACTTTGTACCATCTGCAGTATTCTGGTTTTAACCCAACTCTAATCCATTAACATATGAGTGAGAACTTTCCAGCTCATCCCTAGGCTAGAGTACAAGCTACCACGCTATCGATTTCCTTATGTTGGTATGACATTATCTACTCTATACGTAGTTGGCAAATGTAGCCTCTAGCTTGGAAATAACAACATTTGGCAATTATTAACTCTCCGTATGTGCTGCGTTCCTGAGAAAACTAGCAGAGTATCGCTAATGTTCCTCTGTCTTGCTTTTCCCACAGCAGTTGAGTGTTCATTCTCACAAAAGGCCTTTGAAGTGTCGCAGTACTTTGAGCCCTGTTTTCACAGGTGAGGAACAGAGACGGCCATGTTAACTGGATTCCCCAAGGTCACACACAGGTAGTCTGCAGCGAGGCACTAAAATTGGCCTGTGCCAGGCTAGTTGATGATTGTTCAACTTGGTATCCTCGTAGCTGCAATGTAACATAAAACAGGGAGATGTATGGGCTGCCTGTTCGTTTCCTTCTCTTCTACAGGCTTGCAAAAATTTCCGCATCAGTATTTGTGTCATCAAATGCACCTCGCATGTAAGTAAAGGGGCCTGCTCTAGCTCCTCGTGAGATGAAGAAGAAACTCTCACCAGCCTCAGTGAGGGCAGGTGATGCTAAAGCACGGGAGCCTGCCTGTCTGCCAAACCACTGCCAAGAGGCAGATCGACTGCAGTGAGGATGGTTCACTCATGCTCACTTCCCAAAAGCACGAGATTTGATGGGAAATCAAATCCCAAGCAAGGCTGTGCTCAGCCTTGTCTCACCACTGAAAATATCAGGCCAGCTTGGCTCTACCTCTGACTGATTTTGAATGAAAAATGCAAAGAGGAGACCTAATTCAAAAAACTGTCAAGAGCTGGGTTTGTGCTCAGCACTTTCCGATCCCTGCCTGCTGGCAAGCGCTCCCGTGGTGGGGATCACGGCGCACCTCGAGCTCCGCGCAGAGCCCAGCACTGCAGACGCCTCCTTCCTCCGCAGAGCCCCTCGGCCGCCAGCTCCTCGCCGGGGTCACCGCAGGGCCTGAGCCGCCGTTACCTCCCTCCCACAAAACAGCCCCCGTCTCGGCTGCTGCCGTGTTATAGGCCGCGTTTGAAAACGTGGCAAAGAGTGGAGAGCGCGCAGCGTGAAACGGCGCAGGCACTGGAAATTAAGATCTTTTAGCACGACCTCGGGATAGGGTTATTCAATGCCTGCGCCCAAGTTTCTGCGTCTGCAAGGAGACAAACATGCAGGTTCGGGAGGTAAAGTTTGCAGAGGTACAGCATCCAAAGGTACACGTACCTATGCCCACAAATACCTCAACTAAGTCTTATTTTTATTGCGTGCCATGCCAGACCTTTGAGCATAAAAATTCCATTGGCAGCATTATTAATCCCGATTAGTTTAACATTAGTAAAAGATTAAAAAAAAAAAAACTCCTCTGCCAAAGCTGCAGTTAACAAAATACCCCAGGGCAACACAAGGGGGTTAGCTCCGAACAGCAGTAACAGCTGTGCTATCCTAGCAGATTTTCAGATTGGATGATCTAATTATTCTTCCCAGTCTTAAACTCAATTAACCAGTATCTCAAATGTACTTTGTAGCCAGAGTACTCCCATGAATAACCTCAAGTTAAAACCCAGATATTGTTGATCAAGTTAGAGTCACTCCAGTTTTCTTATTAAAAACCTATCTGAAACCTCCTTATTCGGAAGGAGAGAAGTGAGATACAGCTCTGAATCACCCCTGTTCTGATTTACAGTGCAGTTGGGGATATCTCATAAAACTGAACATGAAAAATGTCAGTTCTGTTGAGTCCATCTCTGTCGTTGCTTCCACTTGTCTTGACAGCAAGACTTGCTACGTGTAGGCCATGTGCAAGTGACTGCAGAGCTGCTGCTTCCAAAGCAGAGGAGGGTAGGGCCTCCACTTCTCACAGAACAAGAGCTGGCACCTCACTCCGTACGCGCTTCAGAAACGCAGCCAAGCAAGGTGCTAAGCTCATCACAGAAAGGCTTCAGGAGAGGAGCGTAGAGGAACAAGCTGGTGGACTCCAACCCCAACCAATAACTACTCTTCTGTTTCACTATAATTTAGGTGCGGGGAACGATCACAACCATTTGGAAGAGGCAGCTTCTACATCGAATGATCACTATTCATTTTAAGCTACATTGCAAGTGACACGGCCATTTCCAGACATTCTCCTCCATGCTCATCAACCGAATCGGGCTCCCTTGTCCCTTCTCCTTCTGGCCTTGTGAATCTTTCCCTTTTTGCTGTACAGTGGCCCAGTTTCAACAGTGGTTTGGAAAGAGTTTCCATTTCAGTTCATGGGCCTCAAGAAAGTAAGTTATTTACTGAAGATACACAGTGATAACAAAGAGAGAACATTGAGGTCCGACACACAAAGCAAAGCTTCAACACCTGGAGGTAGCATCTAGAGTTTTCAAGTGAGAAGTCACATCTGTTTAATAAAGTTTGCAGCTATTTGTGCATGCCTTTGGTGAAGCTAAATGGTGGCTGAATTTGTGTGTTTGTCCTGGCTTTGCTGTTCAGCCAAGTTTCCTGCTGGCATGGCAGAAGCTCTGCTCACCAGTCATTACCATGTACATTTGTTAGGAAATTTCAGCATATGCCCTTTGCGCTGCAGTGTCGTCTGTGGGGCAAAAAGAAGTTGGTGCTTCTTTAGTGTTTATTGAAATACGTATGCAAGAAAATGCTCTTAATAGTGTTTCTGCTGTTAATGATCTCATGCATTTCTTTAAGAAATATTTTGACTGAAATTGATGTACTAAAATCTGATAGATTTAGAGTTGAGTGCAGATCCCTTCTATGTGATTTTTAACTACAGATCTGCAAAATATTCCAGTACGATTTTGATGCTGTAAATTTATCCTAAAAACTGAATTCTTTGCCTGTGGCTCCCCCCATTTTTCTGTTGTCTCTCAAATGTTTTTCTTCCAGCACAGAATACTTGATCCCACCCAAGCTGTTAAAAATTTCACTTAACCACCAGCCAAAGCAGCACTTTTATCTGTGGAGTGCAGTCCTACCTTGTAGGCTCTGAGTCTAAGCAGAGTGAGTCAAGTGAATAAAGCTACTTAGGCTAGAAAGCCACCGAGAGGAAGCTTTCAGGCTCTGCTTACCCCATGCTAAGGCAGGTGGAGATGCCCGAGCTGCAAGAAAAGCCAATTAGGTCAGTGCTGCCAGCTCTGCCGTCTCACCTAGATTATTTCTGGGGGTCCCTTTGCCTGGTGCTGGACTGTGCCCAGACCCACCTGCTCAGAAGTAGCTCCAGGGTCCCTTGACACAGCTCCACACAGTGTGGTCACAGAATCAATGGTCCTTGTAAAGCAGAGATCCTTCCACAGGGAAGGTGCTACATCGTTTAAAAAGAAATGTAGCAGCACGTTTTCATAGGCTGCAGGCATCTTTAAAGTATTCGGTTTAAAGCTATATATTGGTTATGCTTTTTCCAGCTGAAAATTCAAACATATAAAATGAATTTTAGGCCACTCTTTCAAAATCTAAGTTTATAAAATGAACCCCTCTGATTAAGCAAAACTCCTTTCAAACAGCTACCTAGAACTACAGTTTTTTAACTGATAGCTAAATAATGGTTAAAATCATTATGAAAGGGAGTAATGATAAGAAACAGTTAGCGAAAACAGGTCTTCTATTTCAATGAAGATGCTGAAAAGCAATTTAAAAAGTATTTGTTCTCACATACACACACAAACACACACACACACAAAACAACTTCTCTGAAATGGCAGAAAAGCATCAAAACATCTTCAATAGAAATACTGAAGATCCTTCTTACTATAATTTAAACAATGAAGTTAGGTGAAATACGAACTTATTTCATTGTTTTGACATAAGCATCTTGCCAAAATGCTGTTTTTAAATATAACTTGCCCTCCATGTGAATTACCTATGGCACTATCCTTGAATGTAAGACATCAGCTATGCTGTATTTTTTTTTTTCCTTCCCTCTTGGCTAAGAACAGCTTTACGTGCCTTAAATGCATTAATTCGTTTAAAGCAATAACCTTTGGAAAGCTTGCTGTTGTTAAAAGAGAGATTACTATATCCACAAGTGGCAAAAAAGCGTTCTGCCAGGATGATCTCACCTGCAGTCTATGGCAATTAGTGGATTAAATCCATACACACACACGCACACACACATATACATCTCCATATGCCTATGCAATGTGAACCGAAGAGGAAGAAAGAAAGAAATAAAAAAAATAGCTGCAGAGAGAGAGGATATCTGTGTACGGACGATTTTTATCCTTAAAATTTCAACTGTTAACGGTGACAGGCCACTGAAGCCAGACGCAAAGAATCTTACCAATTCCTGTCGGGTCAGGTTGGCACTCAGCTCTCTACAGACAGTATAATTAATGACAGTGTTAACAATCACTGGGGACATATCAAAAGTCCTACAAATTCTGATCCTGCTGCTCGGTGAAACTCAACTTTCATAAGAAACAACTATTGTAAGGGTTGGGAAAAGCTTACCAGGTTCCTTAAGAGCAAGGAGCAGCTTAATGACCCAATGAAACATAGGAGACTACTACAGGCAGCTCACTGAATTACACACAGAAGTTGCCCATACATTTCCCTGCACATCAGTGACCAAAATAAAAATACCTATTAAAGTCTCACTAGGGAGGAAAAAACATCAGTCATCGCATACAGCATACGCCTACTTCCCATACCAGTAACTGGAATTCTGGAATTATTTCTTGACATACAAAGATGCTCAACTGGTTAGAAGATCTGTCCTATAAAAAGCTTCTTGCCATAAAAATGTAAATCTAATTGCTAGACCCTATTAGATTAAATTACATCTTCCAAATGTCTTATTCCAAATATACTCAAACAAGTTTGCCTCTGCGTCTGCTTGGGTGGGACAGTCAGCAGGGCTGTAAATGCCTCCAACAAATTCAAATTTTGAAAGCCTTATTCACTATTACCCTGTCCTAAGACCTTAATTCGATTAAAGCACAGTATTAAAAGCAGGCTGGAAAGAGCAAGATGAGAGGTTGTAAATGGTAACTTTCCAGTCCTTCTGAAATGGCACACGCTTACAAACACGCACAAACCGCTGCAGCAGCGCACGTTCCAGCCAGCGTGCCCAAGTCCTTTCAGATTAAGGTGAAATTTCAAGTTCTGTTTCTAGGTAACCTGTAGAAACCCCAAACCAACACTGACAGAAGTACAAGAGAGAGTGGATTAGCCCAGTAGGTTTGATTTTTCAGCGGAAACGACTGGGTGAAAAAGCAGCAGCTACATCCTAATCTAAGCAGGAAAACAATCCAGACTAACATATTTAAAATCTTCTCCCCTCCGGCAGCCTTCAGCTACTGAGCTGCTAGCCCTTGTGCTTATCACCAAAAGCTGAAACCCCAGCAAGCTGTGATAAGAAAGCTCACCAGAATCTGAAAAATTTTGAAGGTGTAAACATGAAAAATATGCAGATGCAAAACAAACAGCAATCTAACCCCCCTTGCTTTAGGGCACAGGAGTTGAACCGAGTACCACCCCACAATCCCGGCCGTGCAAGTGTTGTGCTTGTAACAGTATAGAATTGCACTACAGCTCCCTTAAATAAGTAGTTACCCAAACTATCCTTTTTTTTTTTTTTTTTTTTTTTTTTTTTTGTGGTGAACTCTAATTTTTCCTGCAACTGTACCTACTGTTTCATTTGATCTTTTTGTTTATCTGCAAACTCCCACAACTCTGGATCGCTTCCCATGGCTTTCTACCAAAGCAACTGTACAAACTCTGAAATAATGACCTCTCCTTTCTGAGAGACACGTTTTTATACTGGAAACTTAAATGTTCCTTACAGAACTTGGTCACAGAAATGCCCCACTAGTTAAAACATACCACAGCAAACCAAATAAATGTTTCTTTTGAAAAGGCAGCCTAGGAGCATGCTGCAAATTGCTGTAACAAACCGCAAGGAAGATAGTTTGTGTAAGAGCAGGGTGATTTACAAAGGTTTGAAGCTATGGGTCTAAAAGGGGGATCATCATCAAAACCGGCAAAGTCACGAGGAGTGTGGAGACAGACGATGAAACACAAGTGCTCGCTGTCTCGGCCAACATGAGAAGCCAAATGAAGCTGGCAGGAGCCACGTTCAAGGCAGATGAACCACGTACCAGCCCCGTGCTGCTCTGAGCTTGCTGCTTCAGAGCTAGTGTTGAGCAGCTGGTTAGAGCTTGCCAAAGTCCCCCAAATTTGCTAGAACAGATTGTCGATGTCAGAGCACATACAGTCTGGACCTGCAAATGCTGGGGAAGAAAATATTTATCTCCCAGATGGGGCCAGCACAGTGAAAGCAATGAGCAATGAAGGAAGCTTTTCCCACACAGCATTTCATGTTTTCCAAAAATCTTATGTTTATTTCTGGAGTTCTGACATGTAAACAGCTTGCTCACGGATCAAGAGTTACATGCACTTTAACCCTCTTGTAACTGCCCATACACAGAGTTATCCTTTAGTGAATTGGATATATTTATAATACTTTATTCTCCTTTCTTTCCCATTTAATTGTAATTACTTCAGAGAATCACCTCAGAGAATCTGAAGCGCCCTAATACATGCACCTCTCTGAGCCCTTAAATACATTTTATTTAATGTAATAGCCTGGCGTATCTTGGCACTGGCTCCCCAGGACTTTGAATAAGAGTGGAAGCGCTCTTGGCCACTTCCAAGGGACACGAGAAGTTATGACACGTCTGAGGAAATCTGTCACTTCCACACAAGTATGATACGAAGTGTCTGAGCAACTAAGCCAGGAGCAACGCAGAAAACGTAGCCGTGACAGCGTGCAGTCAAAGCAGCATCTAGAGGCACCCTCTGGAAGCAAGGTGCACGCGCAAAGGGCTGGAGCTGCACCTACCACTCCACTTACCTTCCCCTGGGGTCTCTAAAGCTGCTATTTTGAAAGCCAGCTTTACACCGTGGCTCCTGCAGGCACCTATCCCATACCCCCAGGTTATCTTCTTGCTCACCATTTTTTTCACATAATAAAATAATTTTCATCAGGGATGGGGAGTAAAAATTATCTTCAGAGAAGTCTTACGGAGCATACAGCTTGCCAGCAGAGGATTACTTCCTGGAATTCCAGGACATTTTATGAACTTTTATATTGTATATTAACGTATGGAAACGCAGCAAAAGACTTAAGTGAAAGAAGCCAGAAGTCACGGTTTGAGCAGAAGCAGCAGCACTTATGAAGGAAGAAATCCTTCATTTCAGTTCAGATCACAGATAGGATCACAGAACTGCCAGGTGCCACCAAAATGCTCAGTTCAGCCTTCTGCCGTTAGGACTAAATCAAATCTGACAACATTCTTAACATGCAGAAGATCCACAGAAAAAGTCCACGCTACAGTGTGCCATAGAAAAGGAAGAGCAGCGAACACAACTCCAGTTTTAGACCCATGCAATTGCACTGGGCTTGCTGAGGAACTTCAGAGGGTTCCATGAAACAATCACATCCTGGAGCACAGAGAAAGGATTTTCCCCCTCTCCTAACTATTGTTAATTACTGTAAGAGCAAATACAAAAATTAAGAGGATACTGATCTGTTCCCCATCTTCATTCCCTTCTCCTGATTTTGACAGCGTAACATGAGGGAATTCTTCTCAACACAAGTCACAGTTTCTGAGATGACCTGTATCTTACATCCGAATTCCCCTCCTATCAAGCTGTTCTGATCCCTAGCTCCATTTTCTCTCTGTAACAAATTCATCAACCCCTCTCCATTCTGAGTCACAATAATTCACTAAGCTTTGAAAGGCTGGTTAATACTTGCCTTACCACTCACCACGCCTGCTCCTGGCAAGGTTTTCTTTGTAAGGATTGTCTCCACACGCTCCCTTTGCTGCTGCTAACAGCCTCTTTCAGGTACAGGCTATGGGTGCTCTCCTTTCCGGAGACACCCTGATGAGGCTGCAACGTTGTCTTTTAGGAGGCCCTAGAAATACATATTAGCTTGGATTAAAAAAGTTATCCTGGCTAATGAATATTGCCCAGAGCTACTAACCCCACATTTGTTCAACCTTCCTGTTTATGGCTGTAGGAAATGAGGCCAGGCTCTGAAAGCCTGAGTACTTAATGTTTAAATTCAGTGACTGGGTAGAATTTCTGGCAGTCTCTCAAAACACTACATCAAAGGTAATATTGTATTAGCCCAATTTAACTCCATCCTTTGGTAACCTGTACCATGGGGAAAAAAAAGTCCGTATTTTGAGTTAATAGAGGTGTACTGTTATCTTCAAAGAAGCATGTTAAGTACCTTAAGTGCAATGAAAATAATTTTAATTTCATCTCTTAATTCATCACAAATATTTACAAATGACACTTTTTGTATAAGACAGTTTTAAATTAAAAAAAATGTATATGGTAAAGAGAGGATTCAATAAAAGAATTAAGAGCCACAATACTGATAACACTGATGACCGATTGCAGAAGACTCACGATTACTTTTTCTTTACATTTTTCTGGGAAATCCAAGAAGAATCCAAAAAACAGTGGTTACATTCTGAATGTTTATAGAAATCTTGTGAAAGAATTAACATTCAGTAATAAAACTGAGTCTTTTTCAAACTAATTCAGTTAAGAAACTTTGTGTCTGTAAAGTCTGTAAAGTCTAAAGTTTTTTTTTTTTTTTTTTTTTTATTGGTCTTAACTACAGTATTTCTTGTTTTATTTAAAATTTACTTTTAGTGTCAGGGCTCAATTGAAAGAAAAGAAAAGAAAAGAAAAATTGCAAAGAAACTGCATTTCACAATATCAAAACTGAAATGTTCACTTTTCAATTATACAAACGGAAATTGATCAATTCTTAAGAAAGTACACATTTATTTTTCTCAATTTGCTCTATAATATGGTTTAAATTTTTCATTTTGCAAGGGAAAAAAATTACTTTTGTAAAGATAGACAGCAGATCCTTTTGGCCCCATAGTTTAAAAAACTGAATGTGGGAAATCATATATAAGCTCAATAAAAAAAAAAAATCGACAAAAAAAAAATTCAAGAAAACTTGGTCCAGATGTAACCAAAAAAATTAAAAAGCTCCAAAATGTTTAATATCTGTAAGATATACAGTTGCCCCACTAAAGCCTAGCAGTCAACATGTATCCATTCATGAGAGGGTAGTTATCCAACAGCAGACGTATGACATCTAGTGGCTACCTATAGAAGTCACGTATTTGTTCTTCGAATATTATAGACACACTTGAGCCTGTGTTAAAAAAGATCTGAAACAGGTTTCCTCTCACTCAGTGTTAGTGTTAAATGAAGGCGACAGCACTTATGATTGTACCTGTGTTTAAGTTCTAACGTTTGCAGAAAACAAAAATATCCACACATCTCAAAGCTTCTCGTGGTTTCCTTTCCTTATCTGAATTGAAAAAAGNCCCCCAAGTATACTCCACTGATGCAAAAATTTACCTACTCCTACAATGCCAGGGATAAAGACCCACTCTGGATACTACTGCTAAACTGTTTTATGGAACCTATGAAGTGCTGTGTTCCTGGGAGAGCTGCTCGGAACGGCACCCAAGCCTCGTGAAGCCCGTCCCCAGAAGGACGGCTGCCACAGGGGGCAGTTACTCAGAGCGCGCTGTGTTACGCGCAAATACTTTAAGTCACAAACTCAAGAAACTGAAAGCCACCGTAATCTTTCTAAAACATGTACTATAAAAGATACTGTATAATTTAAACTAATAGACACCGATATCCCTTACTCAGGGACGAAGACAACCTATCCAAATTTCTCTAATTAGCAAATAATCTGTAGTGAGACCAAAATGCTTCCCCGCCCTCCCCCCCTCCCCCGCCAGTGTCACTTTTTTTCTAGTATTATTTTCCTTGGTTATATGTTCTGTCCCTCTAATAATACATTATAAAAAACAGAGTGTAATAACTAAGACTTTTTTTCCTGACTTGTCTTATACCCTTATTGTGTTTTCCCACTGGGGAATTTTTTTTTCCCCAAAATCTTTTGTTCCAATTTTTATGATATCTTCCTCCCAGAACCGTGTTTTATTTTTACTTTTGATTACAAAAGCTGTCCTCCCTAAAAAGGGCAAGAAATCACTGCAATGTTTAGGAATTAAACACGTTATCTTACAACTGTAGGGTGCGCAAACCACCATCTCAATGAAATTTAATAGTTACAAATATTCTTAAACCAAGTACAGTATATTCTACAGATGTAACACAGATAATCAATATTTTCAATTGAAACAAAAAATAATTACAAGCTTTTAAAAGCATTATAACTAAGAAAATCAAATTCCTGTACATTGTACAGTATCTGTTGGTTAAAGTTTCTTAGCAAAAATATAATGATGTGTTTTAAGCATTCCAGTTACAGATGGTTCAATATTAAAATTTAAAGGTTCATCATAATGAAAAAAATATTGTATTTTTCCATAGGTGCAGCAGAAACTCTCCCGGTGAGCAAGGCTTAAGTATTTAAAAATATATATAGGTAGTATTAAATATGAATTAAGATGAAAAGTTAAAAAATTATAGTACAGTACTGAGGATGTATGGTTGTTGTGCATTAAGAACTTTACATTCCCTCTTATTACAAGAAAGCAATACTATAGAGCCCACTGTATATCACTTAGTTCAGCTGGATCCCCAAGTCCTCCATCGGCCTCCAAGTAATTCATGAGAGCAGTCATAGCAGTGTCATCATTTTCACATATTGCATCAAAGTCCAGCTGAGAATTACCACCTATAAAATTATTAAAACATTTATTGTTTTTGCATTACAAAGCATGAAGAATACGCTAGCTTTAAAACGCTTTTGTTTTTAAATGGCACCTGCCTTTGAAGGCAAGAGAAAACATTTACATCCAAATGTTCACTGAGATCAAGAAATTCACACGATTGCTCTGAACAGACTGGCATCAAGACGTGCATGACTTGATTTGAAGGCTCAACCCTTGCTAAAACCATGGGTCTACCCCAACCCTTGGGTCCACGCAGGGAAGCTCATGTCACAGAAGCAGAAAACTGCTTTCCAGTTCATGTCACTTAAGTGGGAAACACAACCATGTGCCTAAATTCTTGTCCGTACAATGCCAGAGGAACTCCCGAAACCTTACAAGCTGCTATGGGTGGGCTTCAGAAACCAGTTCCATAACTTTTAGCTCATAACAAGGGTAAACTAAAATACTTTAGCTTAAGTACCAATGAAAAAAAAATGTTTCCTTGCTTTCCATGGATAAATAACTTTTCAAATCCTTGCTTAAGGATCAGCATCTATACTTTAATTGATATACAGGGCTCATAGCTGAACTGGAAGACAGCTACAGGTTTAAATAAATGAATAAACTTCTACTAACTGATTGATAAAAAAGGGAAATACGAAAGCTTCTTAAGGCTGAACTACAAGCCTAATAGCTGTTTTACTAGCACTCTTTTGCATGTTAAAAATAACACAATAAAAAGTTCAAATCTCTTAAAACCTGACAGTTTTGGAGTGCACCACTTCAAAACCATCTTGCCCTATGCCCCCCCCCAGATATCCAAAAGAGGAATAAAATAAATCTTACTGAGGAGAGGTTCATTATTGGGAAATGAAATAGCACCCTGGTTTTGTTCTGAAGCCTCTAGAACTTCTGTTTCTGAAGGACATAAGTGTATCATCTCTTTATTTGGCACCTGAAAGAACAAAAGTAAAAGGGACAGAGTTAAGCCCTAAATTTTATTAAAATTATTTCATTACAGAAGCATTATAAATTGCTGTCAAGCTGTGAAAAACAGAGTAAATAATAATAAAAAAAAAAAAGCACTGAAAGGGAGACCTACTGCATTTCAAAATCCATTTTGGAAAGGTTCACTGGATTTGGTTTAAATACAGGGTGAGTACTTACCCATCTGTCAAAGCTACTTTACAGTGATGGCATCTGGTTTACTGAGGGTCTATCCAGCAAATAAATCCAGTGTAACAGAATGTTCTGGCACACATTTTCCAAATCCAGTACCATAATCTACAAATTCCCCATCACATCACCTATATTAATGTCAATACATTCAACTGAATACAATCTAGCTTAAAGACAAAGCAAAAAAAACTTCACACTTTCTATTCCACTGTTGCTAAACTAGTGCTTCCAAAGTGCAAAAGTTATTTTAAAACTACTTAAACTTGTACTGTGCTGATAACAAGATACAAAATAACAGAAATTCTGGTTTTATATTTCATGTAGTTTGATGCATGAAGAACCACATACAGAAATATGAAGTACACGGTACTGGACATGGAAAGTGCCTAGTTTTGAGCTATCTGGCAGTAATCTTTTATTTTTAGATTTTAATATGCAGTGGTAATACTCACATTACTGCAGTTCACAGATAAAACTGGAGAAGGTGACTTCCTCAAGAGATGTGATGGACTTAAGTCCCCAGATGGAGAAGAATGCAACCTAAAATTATATATATGGTGAAATTACCAAATCACGCTGAACATAAAAATGAAAAATAGTCTGTGTGTTGCAGAAACCAACATCCTCCTAACCAATGAGAAAATACAAGTAAGCCAATCCAAGACAACGTTGTCTTCAATTCTCCCAAAGACTCTAAATGCTCCTGCTACAGATTTTGATAAAAGAAAAAGCAAAGGTGCTCAATAAAGACTGTGGGTCATAATTTGTTGAGTGTACTCTGATTTTTCTTTGGAACCATCACTCTGACAGACCCAAGAGCGGCAGGTTTCACAACTGAGCACACTGGTCCACATAGGTACATTCCAAAAGAAGCAGAAAACAGAAAATGAAAGGATTTTTTTCCTAAATAGTTGTCGTAAAACTAAGACTACGTCCTCATGCTCCCTCTATTATTATTGTCACACCCACCTTTCTATGTCTTCATTTAATTCTGACCAAAAAAAATATAGCTCACTTAACAGAATTCTTTAAGCTCCTGCTAATTGTCTCTCATTGAACATGCTAGATGTAAAAATAATAGTGAAAAATGTAATATTTGTGCCCTTTGGACAGCTTGCTCCCACCTTCCCTTGCTCTTCCCGACTGTCCAAGACCAAGGCTATAAAAGAAGTGGGGCACTCTGGATGCTTTAACAACTATGACTTGCTCAGATCTGAAATGTGGTAAGAAATTAGTGGAAACATACATAAAGTGAGTAAAGAGTATATCTTAAGTAAATCTATTTGTGCAGAATATTTATTAATTCTCTGTATTCCCACATGCAATGCACAACCTGGTAAGCAGCTCTGCCATCTCTAAAAATTGTGACAGGGACTTTAGATGGAACAAGGATTTTAGTACTACCTTACTGAAACCACTTTCATCAGGTGCTATGTGCTTCTAAGTAGAGCTGCACACACAGCCCTGAAATCTGTTAGAACTTGGTGGTGCTCCAAGCTCAGCTTGAAAGCCATGTCTGTCTTGGACACACTAAAAAGCGCAGAGAGCTCATTCAGGTATTAAGTGCACCCATTCTGTTGGGTTAAGTTTGTGGTCACAAAGAGAGAGAGAGAAAAAAAAAAGTGTTTGATGAAAAGGAGCTGCCATTATCTTGTTTAGACCACTCCTTTGGCTATTTTTGACTTCCCCAGCATGCACAAGATAGTACCTTGACTTAATACAAGATATGAAGAAATGGCACGAAGTCTTACTCTATAGCTGAGAAGAAATACAGCACTGCTCTCTGCAATGGTTTCTGAAAAGTGAAATATATACGGGGCAACTTTGTGGAGCTGGCAAGTTAAACGTTCCTTCTTTCAAACTATCACGACAGTTCAGTTCATTGGTTGTGAAATAAGATGGTTGTTTCCAAAGAAAGCAATACACAGTTGCTTCATTTGCTAGCTAGTATTCAAAGCGTGAACATAAATGAGAAAAACCACTAAGTCTCGTTCTTCCAGGGCCTGATTGAACTAACCTGATGCAGCTTCTTGACATGAGCATTCATTACTGCCAGCATTTTCCAAAACATTTGCCCTGGAAAGTAGGATTCCACTGAATGCTAAACTTGCACAGAATAGAGTCTTGTGTGATTTTTATTTCTCGTAGCACCCTACTTGTTAAATGAGAAGCAAGTCAGGACTATCACTATGATCAGATCTTTCCGAAGAGATGATTTGGTAAGTCAGATAGACTGCTGCAAATGTCCTTTTGCCTTAAACTACTGCTCTATAAACCAACGGAGCCATGTTTTACTTATGCAGTGAAATCCAGACATCTACAACATGAATCTCAGAGATGTGCAGGCACACTCCACCAAGAGCTTCCAGCTTATGACAAGTAGCCAAAAAGAAAAAAAAAAGATAATGTTAACATTATCAAAGTTAAGCATCCCTCAAATAGAGGAAATTAGTTCAGTACCATCATCTCTGTTCAAAATTCCACAGTTCTGCCCATCATGATGGATTCTCGTTTCCTAAGGCGAAAACAGACAAACTTTGGTCTCTCATGATCTTGAGACTTGACAGAGAAGAGGGCAAATGAGTTGATTTAATCTTTATGCAAAGCTCAAACTTTCCCTCTGTTCCTTATGAAGATGCTCTTCCTGGAACTGTGTGGTACCATAAAGAGAAAGGGTCTTTCTTGTGTTTCTTAGTAACACCAAAACTTCAAGGGGGGAGTTTCCAAGATCTTATGACATGGCATATGAAGCTACTCCTGACACCTCTACAAGAATTTACAGAACTGGTGCATTCCTTATTGGAAGATTTAATTTTACTAAGGTCTTTCAGGTGTGGTTGCATGGAAAGATTTCCATGGGACCTTGGCACATACTGCTATGCAGACACAAACAATTTCTTGGCATCTCTTCACCTGAAAGATGAAGTAGAAGAGCTAAGGTCTGAAGAATGGCCTCACTAGCCAAAGCTAGCACTTAAAAGGACGTGCCCTGTCCTGATGAGGTGATAGTACCATTATGCTGTGCTTGACCTCAACAAAAGAGGTCAGATCTTTCGATAGTATCTTCACGCCTGAAAGTTCTGACTGAAAAGAGGCTTTCTCTGCACAAATGCACTCCAGAGACTTGGAATCAGCCACCTCAGAGACTTTGAAAAACTCTTCTTAAACAGCAAGCAAGAAATGTAAAAGGATGAGGCAAGAATATCAAAATTATCTTTCTTCCTTTGGATTTACATGGCTCGGCTGGCATAGGTATAAGAACATATTTTGCTAGAAACCTACTAAAACTAATTTATAAAATGGCTAATCTTTAACTAACAGTTTAAATCTTGAATTGATTTAATTGATTTGGAATGATGAAGTGGGGCTTCTTAATCTACAGCTGTGTATTGAGAAGGAACTGAGCTCTCACTTTATTCCACTTTCAAGACAAACTGGGAGGCTATGCGATATACCACTGGGCACTATTTCAAGGTAAGTTCTGCTTGCAGAACTAGAAAAACTCAAATTCTGTTCCCAGGCAACTAATCTTCCATTCCCTAATGGTTCTATCTATTCATTTCAACCTCAAAGTGAAGAAGCTGCATCAGAACAAGAGTTCTGAAGTCATGGTTAAGTAGTTCTTTCATTAAGAAGGGAAATTACCTGCCCGAAATGAAATCATTTATCAAGACCAGTGATCTGTATGGCCCTGTAGGAGGCTCATGTTAGGCTGTTATAACTGGCATCCCATAAACGTCCTTGCAAATCAAAAAATATTCTTTAGATGCAGAATAACAAAACTGGAACTTGAATAACCCCCAGATAACCACTTATCCTTCTTTTCCATCTTTATGTAAACGCCTAATATAAGATTTTAAAATTTTGTTACCTTTGTAATTCTAATACTTCATTTGCAATTTCAGTTCCTATACTTCCAGCACCAAGAACTGTTCCAGAGGACATTCCAGGTACACTTACTAAAGACTGTTTTGTGGTATCTACAGTTTAAAAACAAAACAAAGTCTTAAGTTTACAGCACTTTATAGTAAAATGAAGAAGTCAATAGCACATATAGATCAGATGATGCAGAGCAAATAAAAGCCAAAAAACGCATTATCAAAACTTCTCTATGTTCTGTGTTTAAAATCAGTTAGTAAAATTGCATAAACCTCATTTCCTTGGAAAAAAGAAAAAAAAAAAAAAAAGGCAAAATATGAAAAGGCTCTGCAAAAGAAACATGATAGCCTACCGATCAATAACCTAGCTATAATAGAATCTGCTTGAGGGAAAAGAGATGCTGGGAGCCCTTCCAATGACAATTATGTGAACTAGAATTCTGTGAATAACCACAAATTGTCACTAGAACTGTCTTTGGAAGAAGTAAACTCTCTCTCACCAACAACCTGGAATAAAAAGGTTCCTGGACTGGGTAAATCTAGAACTGTAAAAATCGGCA
Source organism: Nothocercus julius (assembly GCA_013398735.1). Lineage (NCBI taxonomy): Eukaryota > Metazoa > Chordata > Aves > Tinamiformes > Tinamidae > Nothocercus > Nothocercus julius. The sequence goes on from VZSV01000089.1 coordinate 798,491, forward strand.
CCTATGATAATCGTAAGTGACACTTGCCTTCCGCAGGCTGGGAGCCACTGAGGACCAGTTCTTCAGGTGACTCATTGTGACCTCTGAGATTGAAACAAACACACAAAACCTCAGCAACTTGAAATCGTAATTAAAACCGAAATTAACACGGAGATTCATTTCACAAATTACTTACAATACTACAGTGTTGTTTGATACAATGTACTCCAGCTCTTTGGTCCATGGATTCATGAAACTAAACCACTGACTCTTTAAAGTAACAAAAGTCCCATCTTTTGCTCTAAATTTGTAGGAATTTGTAAATACTTTTTCTTTATTCTGCAGGACTAGATAAGAAAGAAAAGTTGTAACCACAGTATTTATACTTGGGAAGATATAGTTAAGTCTGAAAAATTGCTCTATACCATCAAAAGGAAAAAAAATATAGCTAGGAATACAAACAAGAAAATAAAAGAACAAAGACAGAAGCTCTACTGAAATCAAACTACATTTTCAGAAATACTGTTTTTAAACTAGAGCTCAGGTACTAAGCTTCTGCAAACTACCAACAGGGAGACTCCTGATTTGGTGAACCTTCATAATTGGTGTCTTTAACGCTTGGGTCTTACACACTTGGGTACCTTTGCTCTCCAGGACTCCACCCTCAGTCTTATGTCTCATTAATGCAGAAGCAGGACGGGCCAATGACTCTTCACTATTATTAATTCCCACCTTTGCATTTCTGATTTCTCCTGTCTGCACACAGCAGCTACATGTTGCTCTATGCAGTTTGTGAGGACAAATCATTTTGTACCTTCTTTATGTTTTTCAGCGAGGTGGTTGTGATCATCTTGATGGCAGTACTCGTAACAAGAAGTTCCTAGAAGCTCTTGGGGCAGATACCCTAAAATTGCTGTTGCACTGATAGAAATAAAAACATGAACTACAGCAGATTCAGACAACTGCAAAGTTTGTTTTCTTCAGTATCAGGTAAAGCAAAAAATGAGTATTTAAAAGAAATAGGTAATAAATCCTTTAAAACAATTAATAATTACTCTACTACTTTAAGGAATAAATTTAAATTGATACTTTTGAAGGAAATAAAATTATTAAAAGCAAGAAAAACCTTCCAGCGACCACAATCAAATTAAGAAATGGCAATACAATCCATGTTGCAGACAAGAGTCTGTTTTAAAGAAGTTCAGAAAATATTAAACTTGGTTTTCAGTTCTAATGAAATAATTTGGTACCTAATTAACATATACTGCATTTGTTCCAAATGGTAAAATTTTAAGAAGCAGTCATTTTTTGATCAAGTTTTAACTACTTGCATACAGATTCAAATCATATATACAGCCATGCAGTTCTTACATGAGATGTTTCTTTAATGAATAAATCTATGAGTGCATTTTATGACTTTTATTTTAATTTCGGTAGCCTGCCTTTTCCTATAGGAAAATACATCTATTCTACACCACATTTTACGTATGACAAGAAAAAAGCCCTGACTATCTACAGTTTCAGCTGGAACCACTAGTTGCATAGAGCATCTAGAAATGCTATCATCCTTGAAAAAAGAGGATTTTTCTGTGACAGAAAATACTAGAAAACCAGCTAGTGATGTCATTTTCATTTCTCTACTGAAGAACAAAATGCTTACCGCTGATCCACATAAACAAATTTTCCATCCATGGCAAATCGTGTAACAAATTCTGTTGCTTTGACTTTTATCTCTCCACTCTTTTGTGGAACAACATAGGGGTGTAACCTCCCAATTGCAACAAGACAGTTAAAATTACTACTGTCTTTTTCTGCATCATTTTCTTCTTCCACTCCCACCTCCTTAGGAGACCAGTTCTTCATGTATCCAGTACAGTGAATAGTACAGTACTTTCTGTGATCTAATAAAAAAAAGAAATAAGCAGTTATAGCTCAAAATGATTTTTTTTAATTACTGTCATCATAACATCAGCATTTAGATTTTATGATTATCTACAACAAGATATAACTTCACAAGGCTATAATTAAATACTCTTTACAACTGCTTAATTTTAGCTTACCTTGAGAGTGTACTTCTGTACAGCTACAGGTGTTGGCAGTTCAAAAACACTCTCGTAGAAGAAAAATTAAATGAACAGTCTAGTAACGCACAGATCACTTCATATGGTTTCATTCGTACTCTGAATTCAAACAAACTAGACAGGTCCTCCCCTTTTTGTCTTGTGAACACTTGACCATAACACATTTTTACTGCAGCTGCGTAAGGAAACTTCTGGGAAGAAGCCCAAACCACTCAAGCTTACTTTCCATTTATCTGAGGCTTCTGGATTTCTCAAATTACTGGGAACACATATATGAAAAAAGTCTCTAAATTTTAACATACACTGTCCCTCACTCCTGCAACTGGTAGACCCTCACCTGTCTTTATACCATGCAAATATCCTCATATATACCAAAAAGTAGAGATAAGTAAAGACTGTGTCTTACAGTCATTATCTCTCAAAAAATTACCAAATGACTCTTGATGTCCATATTCTGATCAAATTATGTTTTCCCTAAGCTTAACTGCATCTACTCTATCAATCAACTGTGAGTAACCCTACAGTGACTTTGCCACAGTTTCTCAGATTGGCAAGATGACCCTTCCATCAATATTGCCTTCCTGAAACACATATATAAAAGTCAAGTTCTCATCTCACACCAAGTTGTTTGGCCCCCTGAGAGAGCTAGAATTCTATTAACTTATAATGACAGATCTATTTTAAAAATTACTCTTGAATGGTATATATCAGTAGCAACATGTTACATTAAAAAAAAAAAATAGTAGCAAGATTTTTTCAAGGTCCATTTCAACACTTTTATAAATGTCAGTATTAAGGTGTTAAATGAGAGCTGGTAATTAAGTTTTAAAAAGGAAAAAACATCCACTGAAAAAAAGACTTTACTACTGTAGAGGCACATCAAAATATGAACTAAATTAAAATTACTGAAAGAAAAAAAAAAGGAAAACTAGATTTGAGTAATTAACTTTACTATTTTAAGTGAGAGAGGAAAATTCATACTGCCAAGTATACACAATGGAAAATGTAGTTCAGGAAAGATGAAAAAAATACTTGCTTTTTTTCCTCCCTCCAAAACAGTACCTTGGGCAGACTTTATTCCTAGAATAAAAAAGAATTTCCCTAAAATTTCTAAAATTCACAGGAACAGACTACATGCTCCTAAACCCATGTATCCATGGCCATGTATCTCAAGCTCCTTCCCCCACTTTCCCTGAGTGAATGAGGAGACTACGACTAGACTCTGTTTTCCAATAAATACTCCAGGAAATACTTACACTTCACAACTATTTTGCGAAGTCACTGATAACTGCAAGGACCACACTACTCACTTAGAACTTAAAGCACACAATTTCATTCCAAAAAGACCCCCAACTGCCTGTACACTGATTGAATACCTTTCTTCTTTGGGTTGGACAAGCATTCCTTTTCTTCTTTGACCGTGGTCTTACTACATTTTATCCGACAGAAGAAAGAACGTCGAGCACCAGAATTCAGTCGGGCTGGTCCAGCTTGAAAATCCGTGTGTACTTGCAAGCCAGCTTACAAAAGTTTAGCAAAAGAAGTTAAAAACAAAACAAAACAAAACAAACACCCCAACTTTGGCCTCATCTTCGTTTCAGTTTCTAGTACATTCTCCCTACTGCTTATTTGCCTAAATTCGGTACTTAATAATTAGCTATAAAATAAGTCTAATGGCTTAAATAGGGAAAGAAAATGTGATGTCACAGATTCCAAAACAAAAAAGAACTATCAAATTATTTGAATGCCCTATTGATATTTTAACAAATACACTTCATAAATTTTCAATTTCTATTTGGTACAGGGAACAGCAGCAAAGATTTAAAAAAAAAAAAAAAAAAAAAAAAAAAAAAAAAAGCTATAAAATAGCAGTTAGCTGCACAGTACATAATGCTTTCCTTAACAGTAATAACTGTAAACAGAATAAAATTTGGTTAAATTAGGATTGACACTTAGCATTTTCAGAGAAGAGAGTGATTCTTGATATTGAAGTATTTTATCCCATGTTCGACTACATCAGGTCTTTTGTATTGACAAGACCTATCAAATACAAGAAAAAAAAGTAGTATGTCTGGTAGGAAAAACATCAGACCACATGCTGGCAAATGCTTAACAATGCTAATTTCTATCATTCTTATTACCTAAAAGAACTTCTCTACTAGGCTAGCTTCTAAACTGTAAGCACTCTAAGCAGCAGATAAGCAAATATGTTTTAGGAATCATATCTCAAGCTTGTACATAGACACACATACAAATATGTGAATATGCTCTCCATAATAACTGAACTTATTGACAATTCTTAAGAAAATGTCAGTACACTCATAACTATGACTTACTTTTGCCATCTATGAGCTTTTCCCTTGGAGAGACATCTGAAGAAGAAAGTTGCTCCTTAACTTTGGCAACATCTTTTGGATGCAAGTAATCAAATAAACTTTGTCCAATTAAACTCGCCTATTTAAAATAAAGAGACGACTGAGAACCACACGTTCTAGAAGCAAACACCATACATATTAACCACTTCAGAAACATAACTTCCTATGCTATTTCAAAAAGAAATCTTTCAGATACCACAGTTACTCTGAATTTCAGTATTTTTATCTGCATTTAATTTGCCACTGTTTAATTTTGCTTCCAGAAAAGCATGGTAGTAAATATGGAATTGGTAACTTTCCTTTGAAAAAATATGGATTTAGCTGGATAAAGCATAAAACACATCCCCCCACAGATTTTGTTTGGGGAATAGAAGTATTTACAGGTGCTGAATGACTCTCATTTAGCTGGACAAAACACCACCAGAGAGCCAGGAGCTCTTCAAAAGCTCCACAGGGGTCAGCTCATTTCAACACTCCTTAGCAGGGGATACTTATAAGGATTGCTCTGTCTGGGATCCTCTCAACCTGCTGACCTGCAACTCCAACAGCCTCTGCTGATCCAGTCAAAATAATCAGCCTGCTGAACCACTTCAGCACCATCACCTTCTTTAGAAACAGGAAGAAATTCTCACAGAAGTGGGATAGTTGTTTTGTTTGTTTGCTTTTAATATTGCTTACCTTCACCACAGCAGGTCAGATCACTGAGTAGAAGGCAGCTGTGTTGGTAAGTAGGATTCTAGATCCAAGTTACAACTCATCTTGGACTCCCTGTCACCTGCTATGTCACCAGTGAGTAAAGGGAGCACCTCTCCAATAGGCTAGAGTCAGAAACGGGCTAAGGGAAAAGCTTCTAGGAAAGCAGAACAAACATCCAGTCTTTCCCATTTGCCCAGTCCCCTTCTAATCCTAAGGCAAATGCAAAATTAAGTGGCACTGAGAAAGGCTATCAGGAGTCTTGTCAAAATGCACAGGAATAACAACAGGATTTATAGCTAGAAATGATTCCCAGATAAGCTAACGAATCCCTAGCTTAAGTCAGTCATGTCCACTGCATCTAGCCCCTTTTGCCTCTTTGGCAGGAACAGCAACCATCTATGTTATGGGTCTGAACATGGGTATGACTCATAGGAGAGACACCAAAAGATACATTTCGTCCCTGAACAAGTTCCAAGGTTCTCAACAAAAACTGCATTATGCTTTTTGGAATTAAAATCATCATATAAAAGAAAATCTTTCAGAGGTGGAAAGTAGGACAACTAGTCCCCTCAGACCAACACTTTCCTTCAGGATGATCAATTGCAATCTGGCATTGTCACTCAGGTCAGGGACACTGACTGTGCTTGCAAATGCTTCATTCTAGGAAGTAGAGCCTCACCCTTTAAAGAAGGTTAAAGCAAAGGGATGCAAAGAAAGGATGCACAAAGATTTTTTTTTTTTTTTAAATAAAATGAGATAAGATTTTAGAAAGTTTAAAATTCCTAAGTAAAAGAAAATGCAAAATAAAAACTCATTTATAGCCACCTGATCATAATTAAGTATTTTGCAAACTGATTCTGAAACAAACAGAATTTTTCCTCTGTTGCATCCAACCACAAACAGGAATCCATCTGCAGCCTGAAAATACAAAAATGTTGTCTTTATAAATAAACATCTAAAATATTTTATGAATATTAATTACTGCAAGAAAGTACACTTGTAAATCTCAATGTTTTTATTAAGTCATACATCACACACAAAAAAGGCAATTAAAAAGATTGCAAGAACCAAATCAGACTGCAGACAGGTAAAGTTTCCTAAGCATAGCTTTGGAGAAGAGAAGGCCAGCTGTAAAACAGCTTAACTCATAGTCATTTTACAGATCTTGCCAAATTGTATTATTGCAGCAAATAAAAAAGGAAATAATTGCAAATGTGTAAGCATAAAGGACTGTTGGTCTGCGAGCATGTAAAAACAGGAGGAAAGATTTTCTTGCAGATATTATTTCTACTTCTATTTCAAAATAGAAATTTAAAAAATGAAGCATAGAAAATAACAACTGTATTTACATGTAATTAAAAGCATTCTCTGTACTTGCAGGCAGAGTTCAGTATCAGCACGAGAATATTTTATGTATTAATTACGCAGTTTATATGTAGAGTTATTATCCTCAAGGGTTGCTGTCTACTGCACCGATGCATTATCTTCCGTATCTCTTTATACAAAATAACTCTGTATAGTGTACAGAGTTTATCAATCAGTACTCACATACACTATGTCACTTACTTGAAGGAAAAAAAAAAAAAAAAAAAGGCAGCTCTATCAAACTAAAAATTTCATTAGTGTCTGGCTTTAATAAGAACATCATCTGACAGAGTTTCCTTCTACTTACCCTAAGGATTAACTGTCTGAGCTCATCATCCTTTAAAAATGAAGGTTTATATCGGACTTCTGAATAGGAGCTAGTGGAACCTGGAAAACAGCTTATTTTTAGACATACATACAATGTCAAAAGCTACAATTTAACAGCATTATACTTGGTTCATATTTTAGAAGTTTTCTTTGCAACCGATGGCTTAAAACAAACAAACAAAAACCCTAGGAGTCAGTAACTTAAAAAAAAAGAAACCTGCCCTTCATTTAGCACAAATCAAAACTTCTGTTCAAATATCTTTACTGTACTGCTGGAGAAATGGTGTTACGAGAACTAGATTATGTAGAAACATTTTAATAGGCTTGTTTCAAAATCCTTAACATTTGCTGAATTTCAATTCTTACCCTCTCAATTGCCTTCTGGGCACAAGGAAGGCTTCATTAGAACTACCCATCCAGAGATACAAAAAAAAACCCCAACAACAAAAACAAATCATTCTATGTAGCTCAACTATTGTGCTGCTGACTTGCTATGTTTACTGTTCTAGCTCCCAAGGCAAATAGCCTAGAATCATTCTTAAACACTGCAAGTGTTTTGGTAACTGTATATGAGGTTTTGTTTTTTAATGTCCCCTTTGACTACTACTCTCACAGGCTGACAGAAACGGTTGAAAGATTACTGTTTTCAAAGCCAATTTTTTCTTTAGTTTTACATGAATGGATTTGGTTTCATGACATTACACTGCACAAGAGTTAACCTGTCACTTAAGCAAGTTCTCTATGCTCGCTACCACTACAATTACTTAGATTAGTTTTCTTAGGTAAGTATGGACAGTTTCCCAGTGTTGAGGAGGCTTTTTTTCTAATCTCATGCTTGATGAAACTTGTTAGAAGTATTCCGTATTTCTTAAGTAACTTGGTCTTGAACTTAAAGATTTTTTAAATCCCAGATTTTTTAAAAATGTTTTCCACATTTTGTTTCATAATGCTGTACAGTTCAAAGTCATAAGCTGAATATGAAATTCCAGTGCAGGGATAAAGACATGATGCAATCATAAATGTTGAAATAATGAACAGGAGTACAGAGACAATTTGCTTCTATATTAGCAGTACCCTAGTGGTTTGGATAGAGCACTACAGGTACTACTGTTACCAAAAGTATGAGAAGGGGGATACATCACACTGACTTCTGCATACCCTTAGCAGACAGAAAGTATCAGACACCCAAGGGCTGTTTAATACATAGCAGAAAAAAAAGACAAAACAAGAAATTCTGGAAGAAAGAAATATGTAAATTTAAATGAAGGTTACAGAGAAAAACTTCAATATACAAAAATTATACAAAGTCACATACTGCTGCTGATTAACAAGAAATACAAACGTATCTAGAAATGGTTATGTTGAACCATACACTCAGAACTGAGCTCAGTGAGTAAGTATTATTTATCATTAAAGAAAATATATAGTATAATTTTTTTTAGAAAAAGCATGACCTTTTGTCTCACCTTTTATAACCCACCTTTTAAAGATTTTAAGTGTTGCACAGCCATCCGTAACACTGTAAGCTTGTCTAGTTTCCGTGCCATGGGGTTGCACTGAGGTATCATAGCAGACAACTCTTCTATCAGATTATTCATTTTGTCTCTTCTTCGTTTCTCTGTCTGACTGTGTGCCTCTCTAACAAGAAAAATTATTTCAAGAAAGATGCAGAACATAATCTCCCCCTCCACCAACACATCTATTTAATTTGAGGAGCAGAATATACTGCAAGAAATACCACTGTGTTGAAACAGTTATTCTTAAGCTTCATGTACTTGACAATTCAACCGGTTTAACTTAAACAGAACAGCAACAGCCATAGTAATGATATACTATCGAGAGAGAAAACTGTCAAGCAACAGCTTGATTATGAAGGCTATTACAGGGTTGTGAAATTCTCCTTGTGACCTTTGAGGTTCAAATGAATCTCTGGCATGCAGTAAGCTGTCAAGGTATTATTTCATGTCATTAGTAAGCACTGGAAGACAAAGTCACTCGGGTTGAAGTAGGACACAGAAACAAGCATTTATTCATAGCACAGCATAAGCAACAGAGTATATTTACATATGCTTATTAGCTGTGAAAACTGGCAGAAAAGAAGCTATGTTTCATCTGTTTTCACTCCTCAGTAAGCTTGCCTTTGAGTCACAAGACAAGCTGGTAGAAAGGGTTTCAAGCTCTGTCCATACCTTATGTCTCAAGTTTTACCTCTTTGGAAGCCCCTGACCAAGAACTCAAACACAGAAGAGGGCTTCTCTTAAGAGGGCTTTCATCAGAAAAAAGGCATATGTAGTGCACAGGACAATGCACATCACAAATCTACTTACACCTCAGGTCACCTCTATATTTCCTTCAAGAATGTTAGCTTTTTTAGCTGATCTCTCTCCCTCTAATATCCTCCAGCAGTCAAAAAGAAGTTTAATTCATTTATTTCCTCCTTAACCAGAAGACAAACTGGCTACTCAGTTAAAATGAAGATCATTTTTTCTTCCTGACTGAGAAGACACACAATGGTAGTGAACCAAATTGAGAGGAAAATGTTTGGGGTAATTGATATCTGAAATGCTTTCTCTTAGAGATACTGAAACAGAAACTATTAAAGGTAATTAAGTTAACTAAATCTGGCCTGATGAGAAAGAATTAAGTACAGTTTTAAAGACAGTCTTCTGTTATTTCCATTACTTTTCTTGGATGTGCCCCCCCCCCGCCCCCCCAAAAAAAAATTTTCCCTGCCCACAAACAAATTTGGGTCATTCACCTGAACAATTAGCTCTTCTCTCTCTCAAGCTTTATGAAAAATTTATTTTCATCTATTGATTCTCAGCTCTATGGAATGACCTTTCTCTTTGTGTGAATAGTAATATACTGTTGTAATATACTCCTTGAAATATGAATATCTGGAAGACAGACATAAACACTTGTGGAAACATGCCAATCTTCCACATCTGGAAGATTCAGTGAGAAATCAGGGAACCTAGAACAGGTGGATACAGAAATTCCAGTGATGAATGGGTGATTCAAAAGCATTCTGTGATATTCTTCAGTTACAAGGAAGAGAAGAAATTAATTTCCTCAAAAAAAGAAACACATTGGAAGGAGATATCTGTTGAGGAAACTTTCAAAATGTCTTCCACTTTTTCAGTTAAGAAACCAGTATTTGGGAGAGCAATCAGCAATACAACACGAATGTTATCAAATCACTATACAAAACAGAATCTTGCATAGTGACTGGAATACTCATTAAAGATGAATGAGTCTTGGATTTAAGTAAAAAAGTCTCTAGAGATAACACATTTTGGAATGAACTTTGTCATTATTTTTTTCTGTTTAAGTTAAACTACAATAGTCTTTCATAATCATCAGTTAATACACTGTAAAAATACCACTTTTGGCAGCACAGGGACTTGTAGATTTCTGCTATCACATCTTTGCTAGCATGCACAAAAGAAAACAAGAATTTTATTCTGAAACAACTCTAGTTTAAGTGGCTTGATTATAGTTTAAAATAACTCCCTGCATGAATCAATTGCATTTGGTAACACTGTTTCAATAAATTTTAATTTGCATTAAGGTTGGATGTGAATGGAAGTGGCAATCCCTAAACAATTCCCTATATAAGCATTTGTTTAAGAATTTTTGACGTGCTTTAGCTCAATCCACTTTCATGCAGCCTACCCTCAAATAACTCCATGTGGAGACAAACTTAAAGGAAACAATCCCTGGACTCATAGAGTCTCTCTTGACATTCATCAGCTCCCTTTATACGCAGCTTGAATGACTTTATTTAATTCTTATCTTGAAAACGTTAAGCCTTAGGTTTTTGTTAATGTCTGAGGTATTTTGCAAAGTATTCTTTAAAGTTTAAAATTCCCAAGAGGGTGCCAACTATTAACAGACAAATAGAAAAAAGTAACAAAAAGGTGCCAAAAATGTTAAATACTTGACAGTTTTCATAAGAGTAACCCACAAACTCTTTTGTTTAGCGTCAATCCTAGTATTTACAAGCAAAATGTACTCTTTTTGTAAATTAGTACCTGAAATCTTTTATTTTAACATGCTCGTCATCTTCACTCCTAGAGAAGGCAAGATACAGAGTTTTAAATAGTGTATTTAATACTAGACACATCTTTCCTCCCATTAATTCAAGATGGTACAGGAAATTCTACAAAACAGCTATCACTCCAACAATATCAAAACTGCACAAATTCCTTATATGAGAATTATCTAGCAAGTGATGCATAATACAACGAGAGAGCAAAACATAACTTGAATGTTCACATAATTATGGGGATATTTCATAACTATGCACCTATTTATATTCTACAGAAAACAAAATTAATGCAGCATTAAAGTAGTCAAAGCTCAGCCTTGATTTTCTTTTTAATTTTGCAAGAGTGTGATTACTTCCAAATTCTCATTGCCCAAAGATAAAAGCAGCACTCAGCTTACATTGGGCTGAAAATAGTACCCTGCAATTGCTCATGGGCGCAAAAAATTATTTTCCCTTACCACGCAGTAACACCTAGAAAGAGTCTAGCTAATAAAATTGTAAATGAAAGAAAATCAATTGCCTCTATCATGAAAAATACCTGACAGCAAAAAAACACAACTGATGATTCAAATGAGGGCAATGATTTTTATTTTCTCAAAAATTATTGTATTCTTCAACAACAGCTTTTAAAAAATGTCATGAAGTGGCCTAATCACTATCTTGCAAAATCAATATAAGCATTTTTGGACTGGTGGAGGGATTTCAGAGCAGTTTCCACATCAACATTGGCTACTACTTGCTTTAGAGGGAAGGAAAACTAATACAGTATTTTTTAATACATTTGCAATAGTACTCCAGCTTTTTAAATTTAGCAGTGGAGCCATCACATGCCGTACTCTAAGCTTCACTGCAGAGGAGACTCAGTAGCCTCAGGACTGCCCCAGAAGAGGCAATGTTGTACCAAATTTTTCACTTCTCCATCATGAGCATCACAGAAAACTCCACAAAGAAATAAACAATTTTATCTCCAGAAAAAGATTTCATTATTATCCAATAAGTCATGCACCAAATGCCAACTAGATGGATACAACAGAATACTGGACAGCTATTATCACCTTTTCTGGTACACATTTGTACCTTGCAGATTTGTGCCTTTATACTAGTATTTCTTAAGGCAAACAAACAAACACAGCTTACCTAGCCAAAGAGAATGTGACGCTTATAACAATGAAAATAGCAATGGCTTCATTTATAAAAATGTACCTTTTCTGAGGATCACCATCAACTTCAACTGCGTCCCTGCAGGAACAGGTAATGAAGTAAGCAGAGTGTACTTGACGTACAGAAAGATGATTTGACATACTCAGTGAAAAATGTTGCAGACAACAAACAAACAAACTACTGTAGATCACTGAAAATTCTAGAAATACAAGATACACTTGAAATTTGAAGCTGGACAACTTTATCAACACCCATAGTATGGACACGTTCTGTAGATTAGGGTCTATACAGAAGTATGCCTTAAAGAGAACTGCTTTCATAACCACAAACATAAATTATAATAAAATAGTTGTAGCGTCTACAGCATTTCAAGAAAAAGGACTGGGAAATTACCATGCCACTGAAATAAGAGACAAGATAAGGCACAAAGAGAATCAGTTCACTTACTGGTTATCAGAATCACTTCCTTTGCGTTTCCTTGGAATCTCGGCCACAAAAGCATTGAACGAAGTGGTGGCAGGAGGCTTGGTTGTTGCATCCATGAGGCTAGAGACTCCAGAAGAAACGCCTGGGTTCCCATCTACCAAGCAACTATCTGTGAAAGAGGAAAAGAAAAAAAAAGTTTATAAATCAGTAGGAAAAGTTATATCATGCATTTATTTTGATTTTCTTTTGGAAAAAAAAAAGTCTAGTTGGTGACTTCTAGGCCTCTGACACAGAAACCATAAAGTTGTACTGCTATACTGGAAGTATTAAAAGAGCATATTGTCTCCCCACAGCCATAAAACAGTCTCAACAACCAACCGGCACACAATGAAAATATATCATATACTTTTTCCTTCTTCTCACATAGCCTCAGCAGACTACACATTCAACCTCCAATACCTCAAACATCCTGCTGCAAAATCATAACATGATGTAGTATTACCTAACATGATGTAGTATTACCTAGCAGATCGCAATACTGAGACTGACTCAAATTTCACCTTAGAAATACATAGAGAGCTATGCTTTTTAAACAAGCTTAAAAACCTTACCTCAAAAAAATGCAGGCTTGCTGTAACCGTTTCTGAAATAACATCTACAATTACATATAATTCCACTTAATGTAGTACTAGGAACTTGCTAAGCTCTATCTTAGACTTCCCTTTATAATTCTTCCCTCAATCGAAATGGCTTTAATTCTGTGAGGGGACAGAAGAGCAGTCACAAGTCAAAAATATCCCATCGATCAACTGGAAAAGGAAATGCGGTTCAGGGAAGCTAACCACTATTGCCCCTTTCCCCTCTCACAGCATCTTTATTTTACAAATGATCTGGCAACAATTGTCACCCACCCTATCTCAATCCATAGCTGTTACAAAGCATCACCCAGTGATGTTTAGGTACAGAAACATAATTAAGTCTGGTTCAAATGTAGGCTATCATATATGCTTCCTGTGTTAAGGAGGAAAGTATCCTATGCTATACATCTAAAGACAATAAAAAAATAATTTCAAAGGGACAGATGAGGGTTTAGCAAAGGTCACTTAATGTAGTTGAGCATCTCCTGCTTTTAATAGGAGGCAAAACCCAAGTTGGGCACTTTCAAAATCCAGAGGAAAGGAAAATTGGATTTTTTTTCTGAGTGTTGTTATCATCTGAGATGTCAGTAAATCATAGATACTGGAGAGTACTCTGGAGAGTAAAAAAAAAAAAAGCCTGTATACAGTGTTGGCCCCTTTTGCATTTTAAAAACCTTTCACTATAAAATCACACAGGAAGTTTAAAAAAAAAAAAAAAAGTAGGTGAAAAAACAAGGAATCTCTAAGTACTTAACAAATATGTAACAGTCTTGAGGTATACGCAACAGAATGAAATTTGCCCACACTGTATACACTATATATTCATATTAGGGATATTAAAAAGATATTAAAAGAATATACACCACAAATACATGGGCACGCACTGTATATATTTGAATTTTTTTTTGATTAATCATCATTTCAAAACAGTCTGATTTTATATTTCTCCTATATTTCCCTGAACTTATTAAAAAAAGGGGGGAGGCACAACCCCCCACACCAAATCCAAAGGCATTCCGTTTGCAAAGAGTAGTTTTAATTCACACTTACATAAACAGCAGCCTGCAATTACTAGATTAAGCTACTGAAGTATAATCGTACTTTATAAATATTTATGAAAGATTACTGGCTAAACAGAAACCCAAATCAAAGACAAGAATGCTTCCAGCACAACAGATCCTTTCATCCTGTAATAAAGCGGGACAGGACAGACCCACTGACCTAAATACGCCTGTGCGTGCAGATGGCTAGTCTGCTCTCTAAACTACTTCCTTTTTAAGAAGCAAAATTAAATTAACTGATAAATCATTTACAGCTTTTCCAAATTATTCTTCATATAATCCAAACAACAAGCATTTTTAAAGGCTCAATCAATATACCTTTAACACTGCATCTATCTTGTTTCCACCTCCTTCTACCATCCTTTCCACTTTTTCTTAATTCAGGAAAAAAAAAAAAACAACTTTTTTTATTCATTAATAACTTGTAAACTAAACATTTTTGTTGGTATGCTCAATTCTTAAATAGCATCAAGATGACAAATTAAATGCCATGTTAAATGCTATCTAAGTAAAAAGTCAGTAAACTATTTGTAGCTAGCTGATCTTAGATAAAAAGACACAGAGTTGGTATTGATTCCTGCCATGTACAGTATGCGGGATTGACATACTCTATCAAAATAAACAGCAAACCTAAAACAAGCAAGCAAGAAAGGGAAACAAATGTAAAGTCTCAGGACTAACACACCGAGTAGAAAAGTACTTCTTCAGAATTTAACAGACAATTTTTCCTTAATATCCAACACTCACTGAACAAGAAGCACGCAGAAGTTCCCAAAGCCAAGCCAGTTTTAAGAGGTCTATAAAACTCTTCAAATTAATCTCTTAGAGCTTTCCATAATAGCTCTTTTTATGATGCTAGGTGATTCCCATGTGCTGTTTCCTTGAAGAATATCTTAACCCCCTACACTCTATGATGAAAGATTTCTTTACCTCTCTGGCTATACTACTTTGTAAAGAACAGCTAAAGGATTTAAGGATCTTCTGTCTAAGAAGCAGAGATCTAGAGTGTAGCCTAGTAAGTGTGTGTGTGTGTGGGGGGGGGAAGCACATTTCTGTCAGATAAAAGCTAGACTCTCATCTTTTTTTATGCATCTGAACAAATTCTTTATATTTGTATTTTTTGTGAATATTTTCCCATCACTAAAATTAAAAACAATTACCATCTAAAACATATGAAGCACAACTAAACATTTCCCACTTCATAGCATGCTTGATGATCAATAGTACTGAGAAAGACTCTGCCTTATTGCAAGTTTATTTTTTCAGGAAGATTTAAATCTTAGCCAAGTTTTAAACTACCGAAATAGTTTAATTTAGCTACAGCAATTTTATTTTACCACCCCAAATGACATTATTTAAATCAGGCTGGTTAGCAAGTCAAATAAAATTACAAATGAGAAATAACACTGTTTTTATTATTATTAATATTCAAAGTTTTGCTACTGTATAGGCATACTGATGACTCAATTTTAATGGCAAATGAGGAATTCCCGGAATACAAATGCCTATTAGTGATCTAGGGTTGGTTCTCAGTATTAAGTGTCCCTGCTTATCTAAATTAAGCACGAAAAATATTTTTAAAGCATAACATGCACATCACGAGAGATGAAGGCAATACTGAAAAAGGAATTCACTGTAATCATTCTCCCTCATAAAAAGCAGAGCATATCACAGAGTTACAAATACAGTGTATGAAAAACAGTTCTTCTCAGTAAATGCGTTATAAATAAAACACTCTGGTATACTTTATAATCAGACAAAACATAGTATTCATGGAATAGTTATCAATTCATATACTTTTCACCGTATCAACATACAAGACTATTCTAGTGAACTTCTCTCATGTCTTTCTACCAAAAAAAAAAAAAAAAAGGGAGGGCTGAGGCAGAGGGCTGCCGAGGAAATGAACAGCCTCAGAGGAGCTGAACGAAACGAACATTGGAGGATGGGATAGGAAGTAAAGATAGATCTAACCAATTGTATCCCTGAGTTCTTACAGTGCTCTGTGTAAATCACATCGCTCTCTTCATAAATAAGCCTCGAGGGACCTGGTTTCCACATTTTTCTAATGTGCCTCATACCACTTCTGCTACTGACAACAACAGCTCAAAACATATGCCATATTTCTGAGCTGTTGTCAGCACTATCTGTTTTGAAGGTCTCAGTTTCTAAACAAAAACATTCTACTAGAAAAGGCTTACGGTGAAGCTCGTCACTAAAGGCAAGAGTCATCTGGGCAGACTGAGATGCCTGCATGGGAACTAGCCCTTCAAGGCCTCCTTTATCCCCAGTGGAGGAGAGAAGACACTTCGAGGATGATTCATCTCAAGCTGAAATAGATTCCTACAGTTGCTTAGATGAAACACAACATTTCTAGGGTGATTCATCTCAGCTTAAAATAGATTCCTACAGTTGATTAGATGAAATGCAGTCCAAGAGCGCTAACTTCTCATCACTAATTACGCAAAGACCTAACTAGCTCAGATGTTGATATACTCTGTAGACAACTAAGGTTAGGCAAGATTAATGCCACCAAGGGATGACTTAAAGCTGCTATGCAATTGTTAAAATATGAGAAACAGCGCTTGGTGGGTGACATGCAACAAGATCAAGGCCAAAACAATCTTTCATACCTACAGCCTTGCACAGGCACTACCATCTCACAACCTCACTTTTGGCTAGGCACAAGGTTACTCCTTGCAGTTTTTCTTCCTAAAGTGTTAGTATAGAATTAAACACTTCCTAAAGTGTTAGTATAAAATAATATTTATATATATATTTTTAACTATCAACAGGAAATCAAGCAAGAGAAAAATAAGCACTCCAAATGTCAAAAGAAAAATATAAGCCATGCAAATATTAATAATTCAACGTCAAGACCTATAAATCAGCCCCCATTCAACCAGTTTAAAAAAGAACGCCTAAACCCACCTACCAGGACATTACCATGAAATATACTTGAAACTTATGTTATAGCATAAACAGATTTTTTAAAGTCAGGTGGCATTCTTTGTATTTTGGGGACAGATGTGCACACAAGACACCTTTCACACTTACAGAATTACTTTCCTTGTAACTATTCACGCTATCAACATGGTAAAGCTGGCACAATCTAAGAACGGGGAAGCATCTTCATTCCTATTTCTGCACCTTCTGGCAGAACGTGAGGGGAAGAAAGAAATTGCTTTGCATTGGATTCCTAAGATTACAGATGTATTTCTCCAAATATTTGAAAAGACTTCTCAAAGAAGCTCTTAATTATCAGAGAATTAAAATATTTATTTTTCCCATGCCGAAATGAATGCTTCTCTGGCACATATTAAGCACTAGCAAGAAATTCAAGCTTTGATGAATATATATTTATATATATATATATAAGACAGAATTGTGTTAGAAGTGAATGTGGTATAGGTGGCACACAATTTTCCCTTTCTTTTTTTCTCACCAGATGAATAGCTTATTCAAATATAAATCTTCTCACACAAGCTACCAGGCTATGTCTACACTAGTAGACACGGCGGCCATCGACAACAGGTCTGTTGACACAAGCAAATGGTACAGAAGCCCTCACTTCTACGTAGTTCAGGGCTTCTGTTAAATCGCATCTAGTCTGGTTCACTGGACCCAAAATCCCTGAAGTAGATGCGTTCTGAAGTTGCCCAAGAACCAAGTCTAGGCTCAGTCCCTTATGCCTGGAGTTGGTAGCACAAGCAATCTGTGCCTGGAGTTATAATAATCTTCCTACACTAAAATTCTGGTGCAGTTTGTTTTGGAAGCAAAGTGGTTCATTCGTACAAAAACCACCCTGCAAACCAAAGCATTGCATAGTAAGTGGGGGTGAGTGAGGATTTACTTCAAACCATCCTACTGCTCTGAACCACAACACTCATTTTGGTTAGTGCTCCGACTACTTGCCCAAGTTCAGGA
The DNA here is from genome assembly GCA_013398735.1 of Nothocercus julius. Lineage (NCBI taxonomy): Eukaryota > Metazoa > Chordata > Aves > Tinamiformes > Tinamidae > Nothocercus > Nothocercus julius. The sequence continues at coordinate 816,578 of VZSV01000089.1, forward strand.
TCTCAGTCTAAAGTCCTCATGAGAGCGGTCACACAGAGAAACGGATACACACACAAATCTGGACAGATTCTCTAAACAGAGGTATTATTCAAGATGTCCGACTGGATTCTTAAGGTTTGCAGCACTTAACACGTCCAAAATGTTTTCATTTTTTGGAATGTCTTTGATTACTCCAGCAATTATAAATATACCTATCTATACACAAACACACACACGCACAGAGGACAGCTGCTGAGCCATGCAATTTCAATTAATTGTGTCACATGAACTGTTTTATTTTACATTTTTTAACTTTACTAAGTTATTTTTCTACAATTTTAATTAATTTCTACATATTTTAATGAATTGTTCGGCAGATGTCCATTAAAGAATAAGAAAACTATACCCACACCTTCCACAAATATTTACAGGTACCAATGTCATAACATGCACAATTTTACAGGTCCTGCACATCTGGACACACATAAAAAAAGACAACTATATTCTATAAGCAGGAGAGAGAAGTGTGTTCCATGTATTTCTTTAGGGCTTTAAAAGAAACCATAAAAAGCATCTTCTGGCTACTTACAGTGCGGCTAGCATTCTGATCATACCCCACATTACATTTTCATTTAAAGTTGGAACTATCATTTTCCTAAGGGTTAAATTTTGAAAACTGTGGAAGTGTACTTGTGTAAAACAGAATCTCTTCCACATTGTTTAAACTTCTATTAAAGAGGAGAAAGATGCTGAGAATTTAGTAATGACATCACCTTACACTTCATGAGGTTTGCATTAGAAACACAACACTGGATTTTTAGGTTTGCATTAGAAACACAACACTGGATTTGTTTTTAATACCAAGAAAAAGAAAAACTGATAAATTCATTTTTGTAATTCAGAGTGTAAGTGAAACATGTTAATACAGGCAACTGAATATTTTTTGCATCTCCTTTCACTTAGTTTTTTTAACCACTCTCTCACAAGAAAGTGGTCAAGAATCACAACTTACCAATGAAATAATACATCTACTTAATAAATCTCAAGCACCAAGTATTTGACCAAACCTATTAGTGTATTAAAAGGTATGACTGTAACCAGCTAATGAAGAGATACTACACAAGCCCTTGAAAGATTACCCTGCTTCCCCAGTCACTTCCAGGTTCAAATCAGGACACTGATAGAAATCTAGGGTCTCGTATATCTTAGCTCATTGCTGAGAAAAATACCTTGCCAGTAATACACTGCTCAAGAAATTGAGGCTAGCAGTTCTCTTGCACACTTTAGATCCAAATTATTGTGGGAAAAAAAAAAATAATAAAAAAAAATCAAGTCTGCAGCAGATTTTTATGAGCCCAGGAGTCCAAGAAGGAAATTTTCAGTGTTGATACTGATTGACCTCCTACAGTCACTCATAACATGATTTTCTTCTTACAGTAAATTTATCTCTTAGCTCATATGAACTCTCCAGTTCAGTCTTCCTAATGTTCAATGGCAACAAAAATACGTTGCTCAAATGAAAAACTACTAAGCTGACCTGGACCTATTCTAATCTTTAAGGCCTTTACACAAATCAAGATACTTAGATCTTTTGAAAAGTGAAATGATTAATAGAAAGAGACTCTGTTTCTTCAAAATCTGTAAGATAAATAGGGATAAGCATAAACAACAGAAGAAACCGGAGCAGGGATGCGGGAGGAGTTCTTTCACAATGCAACATAAAAACCTATGGTCCCTGGCTTTCCAAAACTATTTTTACATGGAAAGTCCACATATTTTCCTTTAATTTAGATTATTTCCTTTCCTTATGATACATGAAGGAAGAACCAGTGCTAATTAAACAGAACTGCAGCAATGACAGGCGAGCAACTTCCTCACTTCTGCAGCTCAAAACGCCATACAAAACATTTCTTTTTCCATCCTCGGATCAACAAGCTGAAAGGAGGAAGCAAAAGCACCACACTCATCCCCACAGCAGGAGGAGCACAAGCAGCTGCTGCCTGGCTAAAACGATAGCCCGGTTTTAATGCCAGAAACTTAGGATGAGGAACGAGCAATGTCGCGCCACTATCACTGCAAGTGCACGCATGCACGCACTGACAGGGAGAAGCCAAACTCACTAGCTTAAAATACCGAACTACAGCTGCCTGCAGGGAAAAAACATATATATATGTATATATATGGAATACATAAAATACATTAAAAAAAAAAAAAAATCTCGCGGCGCCCCCAGGCACCATGGGGGAAATAGCGGAGGGCAGCTCGATGCTCTGGGCCCCAGCACGGGCGCAGAACAGCCCCCAAACCCAGAAGGACCAACCGCGCCCG
>VZSV01000089.1:820377-866086 GCA_013398735.1 Nothocercus julius
ACATGTGAAAAATAGCCTTCTCTGTGTCTGTTTTCCTTATGTAGATATGTTACATATGTTAACTTTTTTTTTTTTTAAAGAACACTAGTACGGTGTAACTGAAGTGTCACCATATCTTTGTTTCTCTGTTTCTGTCATCCCTTTAACAGTCTTTTTCTAAGACAACGGTTTGATATTGTCATAATTTCATGTATAAACATGCATGGCTTCAAAACACTTGATTAAGCATAAGGAAGTAAATCCTCACAAAATGATGGGGGTAAAATCCATTTGACCACCTATAAATTTAGTGTAATGTAGTGGAGGATGGATAATTTCCTAGTTAACATTAGAGCTAGGGGAAAGCAAAAGCCAAAGATGGCTTTTCATTTATAGTTTTACGAAATTTAAACAGAATTTAGTTGCCTAACCTCCAAACTATAATCTGGGAAGCCAGTAGGCATGTGAAATCCATAGGTTTGTTTGTGCTGTCTTTTTTTTTTAAAAAAAAAAAAACTTAGACGCTCCCAAGACATTTCAAGTTCTGCTTTAGCACATGGCAGAAGTACCTTGTCCATATAAGAGTGGGCAGCTCAGCATGTTACATCTGCAGCATCTAAGCCCAAGGGTGCATTAGAAATGTATTTTCTCCTATCATAGGCTCCTGGAAATCTTCCAAGTTCTAATACCTTCTTTGTGCACTTGTAGGCCAGCTAAATGTGCGTTTGATCGGAATGGGACACAAATGCGTGATCGCAGCACGAGCAGCACAGAATTTACCAGCTTCTCATTTCATGTACCTTCAGACTGGCTGCAGGAGAAGGTATGGCATCTGATTCAGGGTGAATTTAAAGTGTTGATACAAATTTCCAAGAAGCTGTTCATGGGCAGCTAAAATGCCATGTTCCACCCTGCTAAAATACTCTTTCCTCCCCATTTGAAGCTGGGAGCACCCTCTTACCGAGTCTGCATCTTCAGTGGGCACCCAACTGTGAAGGAGAATTCAGAGAGCAGGGAGATTGCAGCTAGCCAGACACACTGCCTGGAAACAGTTCAGGTAGTAACTACAGAAAGTTGAGATGGCCAGTCTTACATAGTTCAGTGAATTAAAGATATAAATAGTTCCAAAAAGGCGTATGTTAGGCTATCAAATACAAACTCTGTCCATTTGTGAGTATCCAGTTCAGAGCTCAGGACGTGAAACGCAACTGTTTTGGATAAACACTGACTGGAAATGGTGATTGTTTACCCAAAATATTGTAAGGGCAATGCCAGAAATACTTGTGATGCAGTTAGTGCAGATAGTTTTTTTTTGTCCCTTTATCATTTAAATGGGCCAGAAAATCAGAGCAATCCCTTAGCAATATTCCTGCATGCCAGGCTTTCTTTATTACCTTCATAACCTGTGCATTTCTTCTGCTTGCTCGATGGCGCTTCTCTTGGCACTCAGTGCTTACAAGCATAGGGCATTGCCAGTTCATTAACACAGGTTTGAAGCATTATTTATTGTACTAATTTCTTGATTCAAAGGTAAGACTTGGCCTTTTAACTGAGCATTTCATATACGACAGCAACTGGTGTTTGTAGCATGGAATAAGCCATGTTTCTTGGTAGAGTAGGTGCTCATTTTCATATTTTTGCCCTGTTCTGAGGTGAGTGCTTCCTGTCCAGTAGCTTTTAGCAGTAAAATAAGGAACAAAATGCTTTATGTAAGTAATGGATAATAGCCTTTTTTTTTTTTTTTTTTCTTCCAAACAACTTATACAACATTATGCTAAAGGGGGAAAAAAATAATAATTGAACCTCAGAGCAGTAAAATAACAATGTCATGGAGCAGTAAAAGAAAGGTGGCTGTTATTGCTCCTTTTTTTCTCTCTATAGATGGTTAAGGAAATCCGAGGCTTTGTGTGTCTTAGCAGTTAACACAGGCCAGGAAGAGCACGCAATCAGCTTTCCTTTGACCCCTCATCCCGAGGAGGTTGCTAACTGCTTTGTGCGCTTGCTGGGGCCAACCTAGATTCACGTCTGCCGCTCTGGAGAGACCTGTTTCGACAGGGCTGGGCCGGGGGGGAAGCAGCCCAGCCTCGCTCTCCTCCCGGAGGGACACATGAAGCTCTGGCTGTGGCAGTAGCAGACTGAATGACACTGCCTCACTTAAAAAAAACGGTATTTAGGTGACTGCTTAGGGCTAGGTGACTAGCAAGCTTTTCCTGTTGGAACTTAAGCCCGATAAGCAGGAGTTACTCAGCACTCCTGTAAATGCAAACATAGATTTTTCACATTTTTTTTTCTTTTTCTTTCCCAGAACACAAGCACTTATGGTTTCTCCTCAGACCAAGTTTCTGCATGGCTCAAACTAATAAGAAAGAAAAAAGAGTATCTGTGTTCTTAGACAAGTACTTTTTACAGACTAATAATTTAAGGAACATGGATGATTTTTCCTTTTTTAATCTCAATCTATTTTACTGGAGCACAGTGGATGACTTTTAAGGGCATGGCAAGAAATGTCTTGAGACGGCCATAAATTCCCTGCCTGGAATTCTCGGTGATTTTTTTCAAGGCACTCACAAATTGCAAGGAGCTTTCCGTGCTTTAAGGTGTTGAAAAGTGATGCAAATCCTTGGACAAGGTAAAATCTGTTTTACGTTGCTGGAAAAGCAGATTAAACAAAGAGAGTCAAAATATCCCTACGGTCAATACATTCATTTTTTCTTTAATATACAGTATCCATTAGAAAAAAATAGATCATTTTAAAGCAGTTCTTCCCCAAATCCGGAGAGTCTTCTGCTTTAAAACTTAACATAAATAGCATAATCATACTGCAATCAGTCTCAAACAAATAAGCTTTTTAAAATGGTTTCCACTCAATAATAGCCCTTCAAAGAAGTGAAAATCACGCTCAAAAGAATTCAGGCTTTGGCAGCACCCAGCTGCACTGTATTTGCCCAGTACAGAAGCTCCCTGCTGCGTAAAGTTAAAGTTATGCAGCTTGCCAGGCCAGGTTGCAATAGCCTTATCTTCTGCCTTCAAGGATCTGTGAATCACTGACAAATTCCTTCCAAGGTGAAAAAAGTTGGACATGAGCCCTCCACTCCTACTCATCTCTCTTCTAATTAGTGGGGCAAGTGGGTCAATCGATTTACTTTGTGATTCTTGTAACAAAATTCTACAAGTCGAAAAGATAAGCGGTTTTAAAAGTGGCCTAGTTGATGAGGTCTGTGCTGTGAAGTAATTTAATTGCTTCTAAATCTCTTAACTAAAGGTTGCTTAACTTGATGATGCCTCTTTTGATTAAAACCAAAACAACAAAAAAAAGCCTTAACTTTTTAAAAAGCCTTTTCATTCCTGGGAGAATCAGGAATGATGTTCTGAATCATCATTTTCTGGATGCCTAACAGGACCCCAATGCCTAATGGTTTTGTCAAATGTGGGCCACTAAAGCATGACAGAATTAATTGAAATCAGAAAGCCAAGAACCCCTACACACAGTGGGCTAGTGACTGTATCTAACGTGAGTCACCCAGCAGAATTGCGATGGTTGTTCACTGACTGCGAACTCTGCAAGTCCAGGAATCACACTCACATGTTTGCTGCTTGGAATAACATTCCAGTTCCATACTATGGGCCAGGCTGGGTCAAATCCCATGGTGATGTATGCTGCTGCATGCCTAAATAAAGCAGTAAAGCCTTTACGTGGCAAGAGGGCAAAGGAAATTTGACCTGTAACACCTGCAGTTTGGAAGAACTTGTCACTCATACTCTGCATCCATAGGGAGGTGCGGATTCTGCGGGAATCCCTGAAAGGACATGCTGCATTTTAGCACTTGGAGCCTGTGTAATGCTCGCTCTCTGTGCCTGCTGTCTCTCAGAGCACGGAGCAGGGGTGGGGGTAACTCAAACCCAGCTTTTACACTAGCACTTGAAGATAACAGCAGTCTCCCTGCAGATGCCAGTAGCTGGTTTCAGCCTGAGCCAGGAAATGCAGAGGCAAGGGAGAGACCTGGGCTTTGCGTGGGGGAGTCGAAAATTCTGGAGCAGCTAGGAAGTAGATGGGGAGGAACTGCTCCCAGCTGAAGGTGAGGAGAGAGCACAAGTGTTTCCAGAGAAGCAGCAGCAGAAAGTGGCTCCCTTGAAACAGGCTTAAAGCAGCTGGTGTGGAAGCAAGATGTGGCATCAAGAACCCGTGCAAAAAATGAAGGAAAATACTTGTTTATGTACCTGGAATGCTTTGTGCGGGAAGAAATAAAATGAAAAAAAGCACACCAGATAGTTGCAGGATGCTTTATAAACATAGAACTATATTTTTAACAGTGATTGATTTCAAAAACATTTTTGAATGTGCTGGTGGCGTAACCTTTAAGTTCATCTTTAAAGCGACGTATTTTTGAGGAATGTGGGATTTGGTAATTCAAGGAAATTAAGAACTAAGCCGACATTTCCGGGTAACCGGAAGGAAAGTGCATCTGCCAGAGTGCAGACAACTTGTGCTCTCTGTACGCGCTGCTCCTAAGAGCGAGCGGGCGCCACCGCCTGTGCGGTTTGAAGTGGGCATACCCCAGCTAAGGGTCGCCATTCTTAAAATGTCCACCAGTCTGGAAGGGGAACAAATCCGGCCCCTTCGCATAAAGTGCTCTGAGCATAAAAAAAAAATAAAAGCCACAACTTTACAAAAAGAATGCTACGTTTATTTTCAAATGCCATAAAAAGCCTCATATAAATTTTTTATAATGTTTCTATGTAACTTTCCCAACCACAACTAATGAAACAGTCTAGGAAAAAATAGAGCAGTTGCCATTTAGACTCCCAAGAACGAGCTGCTGCAGTATCTCAAAGTTGAAAGGACAAGGTACAGTATGTTACAACGCTTGTAATTGCTCATGGTATTGAAAAAGGGAGAGCACTTCCTAAGCATCACGGGTGGCTGCAGCCATCCCGACTCGCCGCTGCCGCCACTGTGAGCCCACGCAAACACCCTCCTCGTCGCCCTGCTCGTGGCCCGCTCTTCCCGGAGCGCTTCCCCGCGCTCCCCTGCACCGCATCCTGTGCCTATCCCATGCTCTCGGCCCATGCTGCAGCCAGCGGCGTGGGTGTGGGACAGCTGACCTATAAAAATAACACTTCTACAACTCTCCAGCGAGGCAAATCAGCAGTGCAAACACACTATCAGTGACAGGCGATTTCTGCACGCTGGCATTTGGTTTGGTCGAACTCCTTTTACACATGACAGCACCTCTGCTGCTCTCCTGGACCTCAGGTCACTCGCTCACGCCGATCACAGGGGGAACCAAGTGCCAAAGCTCAGCCGTGTTTCGCAGTCCAAACATCCTCCTCCCCTGTTCCAGGCTGTTCTGATGCCCTGAGTCGAGGTCGAGGCTCCCCGCTTCCACGGACACGCTCAAAGCCTCCCTGCTGGAACAGGTTCACTTCCGAGGGCGATTTGCATACACCATTCCGCGCTTTAACTGAAGTTAACAAAAATATACTCCCAGAAAATAAATTTTCACATGGTTGCAATCATCAAGCCATTTCAGGATCTTTGGTACTCCAAGAATAAAAATTAAAAAAAAAAAAAATGGCACGGTGACAGACATTGCCAAAGGAAAAACACAGCCATTCAAAAGAAGAGGACAAAAATAATGAAGCAAAAGATATGTTACACCTCCTTTTTTTTTTTTTTTTTTTTTTTGAAAGCCAGTGTAAATTAACCTTCTGTTCTCTTTAATCTATTACAGTGTCACAGCTTTACCTTAAAAAAAAAACGAACAAACAAACAAACCCTATCATCCTAAAAGCAGTAGTTAATATTGTCTTTAACTTGACTTACTGGTTAAAATAATGCCATGTTTTCCAAAAAGAAAAAAAAAAGATTCAACTATTCAATACAGAAGTGCTGGCTAAATAGGCTGCAGGCTGTTTCCATAAGGATGTAATTCCTATGTGAGCACTGATATGATTAATCATCTGCAGTTTTATATGCATATTATCCTTAGTGTTACAAAGATAAAGGTTGAGCTTCTTCCAAGGCTGTAAACCAGTGAGTATGTACAGAGTTGTTTAATAGATAGCTTTAAGTTAAGTGTATATTTATCTACCCTCCGCGAAGCCCCACTAGGGGGGGAAAAAAAAAATCACCAGTATTACTGAGCATTTGCAGTTTCCCATGTCTTGGCAAGTTCAAGCAAAGACTTCTTTTTATATTACACAAACAGGGTAACTGTGGTCTTTTGAAATGTGTTTTTCTTTCCTGGAGGAATTCCACTTCTAGTGTACATGAGCCCTCAGACAAGCTTAGGAATTAAAGCTAAATTAAAAGAACAAATGGATTTTTGAATAGCAGTATCTTTTGGGGCCAGGCTTATACCTTGGATCAGCCCTAGAGCAGGGAGCCAAGAAAATTATGCCTTGGTAGTTCTAGGCCACTGGTAGAAAATGGTAGCAAAATATAAATGTGGATTTAAGTGAGCTACAAGTTTTGGACAGTCTCTAGATGGTTATAGGTGAGCTTTACTTTGCTGACAGGGCTAAAACCAGACTGGAAATTAGTGCAACTTTCAGGAAGAAAAACTGGGAGACAAGAAGCTGTTCCCATGTAAGTCAAGCCTTAAGGCAAAAATTTAGCATGGCCATACTTTGATATAATATTTTATGAATGGATATTCCCTTTTGATGAGCCAAATATTAGATGTTTGAAGAGACACAAAATATTCAACAAAGACATGACTGAAGCCCTTGAACTGCTGGTGGGGGAAGACGACACCAGGGCACAGAAATTTTTCTGGTAAATGGGCTTCTGTGCAACAGATGAACCCCCCAGGGAGCTTTAAAGCATACAGACAACTCGGAAGAGCTGATGTCCTGGTGCCTAGCAGCAGTAAATGTTTCTGTAATGGCTTTAGAAATAATTGCTTCTATTTTGCTGAGGGGAAAAAAAAAGCCTAACGGAGTCTGCTACACATCACAGCATCCTGTGCTTCACTGCGGCGGGCGCCCTGGGGGCCCTTGGGTCCCTTTCGCTGGCGCTCAGGGCAGCTGCAGCACCAAGGGAGGCAGCAAGAGGGACTTGGCTTCTTGGCTCACCAGGGCATTGCTTTGCTGTGCACTTCTCTTCTCTAACCAGGAAAGGACACGAGAGATCTCCGCTGCACTCTGCTCATTGCTACGTACTGCAAATAAGGTGCTGAGACAAGCAGAGCTACAGATAAATTCACCAGCAGCCATACACACACACACACACACACACACACACACATATATATATATATATTATATAGTGGCAAGCTGGCAGCAGGGCTAGCAGGAGGAGCCTGTATGGACCGTTGCACCAGGCAGAGCAGTTTAGAGGTGCCACTGGCGGCACTCGTGGCTGCTTGTGGGCCCTGGTGACTCGGCTCCAGACTCACCCAGTCCCCTCCAAGCCCACAGTCCATGAGAGAGATGCTGGGAGAATCTGGAGCCTGGAGGAGAGTGAGTCTATTGGGGTGCTCGGTTTGCTCCGGCTTAGAGGAGGCTGCTAATGGATGTGCTGAAAACAAAAGGCAGGGACAGGATCCTTTCCTGCTTGGAACATCTTAGGGAAAGTGAAAAAAAAATTCGTAAAATTAGCGGGTTGATTACTTTTATAGAATACCTGTTTTGCAGAGACAGAAAAGGCTGTCTGAATTCTTAAGAGTGGTAAGATTATCTGTCTTGCAACTGAGGCAGGAATGCAATCTCAGAGATTGGCATCTCCTCAAAACTTGGTATCAGGACAAAATTTCCTTTCTAAAACAAAGACAAAAAACCTTCATTTTAATTCAGATTCCATTTTTTTTTCTTCTGAATTTGCTAACAGGTTTAAAACTCCATCAGCTTGAACAGAAACACTTGTAATGGAATTTTGAAGCAGCAACGCTATTACTCAGGTCACAGGGAGTGTCTCATTGCCACACACAGAGAATAAGGAAAGAGAAGATTATGGATGAGCTGCTAGTACAGGGCTCTGGAGGGGAGGAATGAAGGAAGGCAGAAGCAGGCCCCACAGGTTACTGCTGGTTTAAATAATGAAACGTTGCTGTGCTCAAGGGCTAGCTGTAGACCACAAGTGGAACTCCCTCAACAACTGCTCAGAGGATTTTGCAAATACGGGCAATAGTTTTCCATACTGCCTATCTATCTAAAAACCACCAGGCGAGCAGTATAACAACAATGCTGCATAAAATGATATGTTTTTACTCCTGGGTGGATTAGATGGTTTACAGTACAAACACAGCCACAGTACAGAGAGGCAGAATTAACCGTTCTACACACGTAGGCAGTGCAGTTACAAAGGGATGTACGTTCCTTTTTATTCCAGTACCTTTGTATAATAAAGTTAACAAAAATATTCAAATATTAAAAAAAAAAGCCAGCTGGCACTGCCAACTAATTCCTGTAGTAGTCTTAGAAATCCTAATCCCGTAGAATTTCCGTGTGAAGTTGATGCGCACCAGAGTCAATGTGTTGATAACTAACGCCAAGCGGGTCTGGTGATGCAGCTACCTGAGGTTTGTGGGGTTTTCTTTCCTTTGCGGGTTTGTGTTTCGGTTCACAACTTCCCAGCTTTCATGTAGGAAGGGATGGAGCCACGCTGCGTGAGCCCTTCAAACCTCTTGTAGGTGTAATTGAGGAAAACCCAGTCTTTGGATTTGTAGTCAGGCTCTGTTGTGTTTGGCACTGGAGTTCAGAAACAGAAGCAAGACAAACAAACAAGCAAAAATTAAGAGCAGTGCTACTTAGGAGAGGCCTTTTCACGTGGCACTGAGGTAAATAAATGTGAAATTCGTTTTCCTTGGCATCAGGAATCCCCTGAAGAAACCCTGTTTCAAATAAAGTCAGTGGCATTTTGCCATTGGTCTGAGCAGAACAGTCATTTCAGCATATCTCTCTGAAGCATAAAATGTTGTATTTCAGTTGGTGTGCACACCAGAAGCTCCTGTCAGCACAGATATTTGGTACAGTGAGCTTCTAAATTTAGCATTCAGGTGGTGTCGTTAGAATTCTAAAGACATTTTCAGGTCAAGTGACCAAAAATACAGGTGTACAAACTCATATTTAGGTATGTAGATGTACAGTAACAATTTCAGATGTGATGCATCTGAAATGCCCAAAACACCGCACTGTACTTTGCATTACATAAATATGAACTTATATACCCAACCTTAGGCACGGCAGATTGAATGCTTTTGCCTTAGAACTGACTTCATAGTTAAGTAAAAGCTGCTTCAGGGAGAAAGGGAAAAAAAAGGAAAAAAAAAAAAAAAAGCTTTTTGATCATTCTGGTGTTTGTTGGCATATATAACTTATCTATAATTAATAATCACTGTAATATATCTGCGTATCTTTAAGCAATAAATATTTAAGTGAAAACAGTGGAATTTGGGAGAGTTTGGTACCTCAGAGAATTAGGCCTTCTATATATAAGAATTTCATGCTACTTGCCAATAGGAAATAACATTAAAAAATGAAATAATTTGTGGAGCCACTGAAGTTCATTAATTGCTAATGTTAAATAACTTACAGTTGGCTGTTATTCATTTGCCTTTAAAACTTCTGCCCATAAGTATGTTAAAATTCATGTTTGGCTCAAAACGCAGAAGTTAAAGATCTAAAGTAAATCAAGGCATAATGTTTTAACCGAATTTGGTTAGGCAGAGTATATGGTAGAAAGCTGTTTTTTATGTTCACTATGTGAAAATAAATGCAAACTATTTTCACTAATTAACAGTTTAAATCTATTTGGTGTTTTCTACCCCCAAGCTCTACAGAAGCAGAAGCTACAAGAGTTTATAGATTACATCTCTAGATCAAGTCCATATATTGGCTGGATTTGGTATTAGAAAAACAGATACAAATAGACACACAAAAATCATAGAGTATTCTGGCATAGTATAGATAAAATATGGAATTTAAGACATCAGTCTCACCTGGCTGTAAAATATCAGACTCAGGGAATTCATCAAAGTTGGAAGTATCATCAATGCTTTTAATTTCTATAGGGATTGCAGCCGGTCTTTCCCTACACACAAAAATAAATCCAAGAACAGTGAATATTAGGAAGAGAGGCACTAAGTTCCAGTTTTGTTTAACTTAGCTTTTTTTTTAATCACAACACCACTTTCATTCCTAACACAAGGGTCTGCTGAGTCCTTTACAATGATACTTGACATGTGTGTCTTCCAACATCATGGAGAGATTTATCGGTCTTCCAGCATTAGCATTTCCTTGGCACCCTTGGGAAAAAACATGCTTTTCCACTAGCTAAAACTGCATTCCACATCAATTCAGCACGTAGCTATTGCTGTGATCGCTGTTGTTACCATGATCCACCGTGGTTACCCTCATTTCACAGATCCAGCCTACCCAGCTGAGCAGGATTTTGTTCCCCTTTGGAGTCTCCAGACATTTTGCTTCACAAACTCAGCACTCCTCAGCCTGGAACTGCTCCAGCTACTGCTCCACCACAGCTCCCGTTTCTGGTCTGGGCTGCCAGCAGCTCATCCCAGATGAGTCGACCCTGACATATTGCTGCTGTGTTAGTTCAAGAATCAGGCAAGGCCTTTCAAAAGTTTGAAGCTGGAGGGTTAATAGCTGCTCAAGTGATCTGTACTTAGGCAGCATTTTCAACATGACACTGTGCGAAGATATTAGTTTACACATGTAAGGTTATTACGGCTGTAATTATTACAGTTGCCATTAAATCCACCTCTGGGTGGAGGTGGAGAAGCTGCTTTGCCAGGTTGCTAACTGTGGCGTGAGGAGCTACTGCTCTTGGTGCTCACAAGTGCCGCCTCCACTGAAGGAGAAGTTGCATGAGGTTTTCTGCACCAGAAGTGAGAAGAGCAGAGGTGGGACAAGGTAATCACAAGTCCACACTATGGATTTTCATGTATAAAAGTGCCGTATTACTGAAATGGCACAACTTTATGGTTGACTAGTAGGTATTATTTCAAATGAAAATGTTTATCCCCCTGCAAAGCCTGCTATTGAGGTGTCACCACTTTCGGAACACCCAAATGTGGCTCGAGCACCTTTCCCGTACCAATTGACGCCAGAAACTCGTGCCTTTCCCTTGGACCTGGCCACGAAGGGGACTCGGTGCCTCTGCCCCATGCTCTGCACAAGCACCACTTCCCTCGGGCGCAGCATCTGCCTGCCCTGCGCTTTGCTCCTACCTGCAGCCTTGCCTTGCAGCTCCTCCATTCCCCCTGTGTCTTGAGGGTATAGTTTGCCTTGTCCCTGTTTTAACGTAGTCAAATATGGGAGTAGCTGCAAAGCCTGTTCCCACTAGAACAGGAGCTGTCTGATGATATCAGAGTGCAATTCAGCAATGCCAGAGCCACCCTACCACAGTTTCTCTGCATCCCAAGCATTCAGGGCTGATCTGAGGCATTTCAAGCTGGTGAAACTCTGATCGGATCTACGGACGTCAGCAAGGCCTGAAATCCTTGGCTCCCACCCCTAATTGGTGGCAGCTGCCTTTCAACATAAAGGATAAACTGGGAAGAATTATTCTTGCCATCACAGTGCAGGACATCCTTGCCTTCATGGCTTTTATTCTTTATATAAAATGGATGTATACCTGATGTGTCCCCAGTCCACTCCTTCAAAGAATGGATGACTTTTGATTTCCTCTACTCCATTACTACCAATTCTATTTTCTGAGTCAGTGCAAAACCTGAAAAAGAAGAATAAAAATGAGGAAAATATTACAATAAAGGTAGACAGAGAGCAGCAAATAAAACTGCCATGGTATCCTATATCAGGAATTAGAGGAATTTTTAAGAAAAGTTCCAGTGCTTGTGTAGCATAAAAGCACCATACTGCAGCTAGCATAAGAGGGAAATATTGGAAGGAGGATATTATCAATGCCCCAAAACAGAAGACCATGATGACAGTAACTTGCAGTTTATCTAAACTGCTTCATTCCCATCTTCAAGTTTGGTGAGAAGTTGCTGCTCTGCTAGATAAACGAGTTTGGACTGGTGACTTTTCAGACCCTCCCACTGAGGGAGGGACTCAGCATGTTCTTTTAGGCCTCCTATTGCTCTAAAAGTCACTCGATCTTTATCGAATTAAATACTTGCTTTTGCCCAAAATGAGCAAACGCCTCTATTCACTTAATCGTCCTGAACCTATATAGCCACTCCATGTGATCACATCATCCATATTTGCAAGTCACTCTTCACATCAAATACTCTCCAGTGTAAAAAAAAGTCATCATTTGCCAACTAGCAGAGTTTCCAGGAGACATTTCAATAATATAGCAAGTGAGGTTATAAACTCTCCCCAGTTGTTACCAGCAACGTTCTCACGCCTGTAGTTGAGTGACACTTGGGAAATAACTGAACTTGAACTTATTTTAGTTTGTTTTGAGCCATATCCACAGAAACTAAGGTATTTTAGTTTTGTCTGTAACTCGCTTAGGCTCAGATGGCCATTGCCCAACGTGTCCTAGCTATAAGGCGAAAGGACCCAAGGGGCAGGTTGTCTAATCTGCAGCTTTGGCCTTGTTTTCCTAAGTTGTCTGACTAAAGATGCTTTTAACTTAAGTTCTTTGTTCCACTTTATGCAATTGTACGGTTGTACCCTAAATGAAATAATACAAGCAATCATTGTATAACTAAATTTGCAAGCCAATCAGCAAGACATGTTAAAAAATAAACTATTTGAAACATATAAACATGCCTGAAGCACACCTAAGACCAAGGAAGAAGAAATCCTCAGCAGCAACCCTGTACTTTCAGTGAAGAACTCAGGGTGCTGACAACATACAGACAACGTGAGCAAAACGCTAGAGAAATAGATAGTAAGAAGTTTGTGTGCAACAATTTTATTATGTTAATCAGAACTAGCAACAGTTGGACTAGCAATTTGGATTGTAAGGGCTAGTGTCACTGTAACTGTTTGCTATAAGAATAACTGTTCGTTGCGTTTGTTGTGCTTGTTCCATGCTCCTGGAGCACTGCTCGGACTAGCAATATATTTTAGTTCTTAGCTCTGTCCCAAGCACATTCCTGTTTTGCCCATAACAAATTCATATAAATTTGTAATTCTATCTTTGAAAAATATCAAAGTAAACTCCTTGACCCCAACAACCTCTCATGGCAAGAGAGCATTTCTGCCCCAAACTAAAAAGCCTCAGGAAACTTTAATGCAGATAAATCGTGACCTTGAAAATGAGACTTTATGCAATATGTCCAAAAATTTCTGTTCCGTGCACTGAATACTGGTGAGTGGTCACTTTTAGTTCCCCTCCAAGAACTAAAAAGCTGTGTTTTAATCACTATTTTCTTTCCAGGCTGCTCTGTTTTTTTTCCTGATTCAGTAGTGCAAGTCAAGATCTTTAAATTTAATTCTCTCATGCTAAACAAAAGCAAAGGGAAAAGGACGCAAAGATTCACTGGAGATGATGACACACAATAAGAAGCCAACCCCTTCTCCTAGTGCAAAGCTTCCTCCCCTCAGGATGGAAAGTTATCCTTATGGAAGATGACTATGAATCTGTTTGGGCTTCTGATACCGACCTTAGAATTAAATCCTTTGATTTCTCTGAAATGGGCACCTCTGGAGGAAATACCAACGTTTCTTTCCAGTTCATAACTTTCCTGTAGGTTTCTTGTGGTGTTTCTGAGCAGAAAGGTGGATATCCTGCACAAAGACAAAGAAAAATCAACACTTTTTTTCCCACAGTAGGAAAGTAGCCTGGGCCTCTGCTTTTGCCACCATATCTCCTGAATCTAAAAAGTAGACCTAGCCAAATTTTTTTTTTTTTTTTTTAGAATGTAAAGGTTGTTTTTTTATTTCCAGGCAATGAGACTGAACCTTGAAACATTTAATAGTGAGCAGTTATTCACGGGGACATTTTACCGAGGCCGCCTCATCTCTTGCTGTCCTCTGGGAAAGGTGGGAGGACTCTAAAGTATTCTGGAAACGGAGTTTGGGGCTCACTTCAGGAAGAAGGGAATGAAATTCTAGGGCCTGCACTGTAGAAGGGATCAGATCAGATGATCTAACGCGTCCCGCTACCCTCTGAGCGAACCTTGGGTTGTGGTTTGTGACGTACCTATTAGCATTTCGTACATAATCACTCCCAAAGACCACCAGTCACATAGCTTGTTATACCCTGTCTGCATAAATACTTCTGGGGCAATGTAGTCTGGAGTGCCAACAGTAGAATATGCCTGGGGAGGAGAGAGAGAGGAGAGAAAAAAAAAAAAAAAAAGTAAACTCTTTAAAATAATTATTAGTTTTTTAGACTTTGGAAAGCATTTTCCTGGGGATTTATATACAATATCTTGTTGTTTGGATGGACAAGAATGCTTAATTTGATAATCCACAATGTCTAAAATCTCAAGAACATTATTTTTTTACATGGACGAGCACAGACAGCCCCCCTAATAAAGCCAACCGCTCCCCCTAGAAGGAAAAAAAAAATCTGACTTTTACTTTGGAAATGGAATATTTTGCTGTCATTTGTTTGACCAAGATTAAAATATTTAATTTGGCTGAATAGAGCTAAGACATTTAGTTCCGAATCAGTTAAAAACCAAGAGAATATTTCCTTTATGAATTACTTTTGAAACAAGCAGTTACTTTAACCCTGTCCCCTCTTTGCTGGACTGCATGGCGATACATCTACCTTCACCACATAGCTCTGCCAGGTCAGGCTGGGCTAAATTTTGAGATTTCCTCTTTCCGGGGATGCAACTCCAAGAGGGAGAAAGGGCCTGAACTACGAGGCAACATGACTGCAGTGTAATCTCAGTCTGTCTCAGAATGAAGCCAAGAACAACTCAAAAGCATTTCAGAAATAGTGCAGCATATCACTTCTAGACAGAGAGACCAAAATGAAAAGTTCAAAGATTTACAGACTTAGGGCTTTGGAACAGCTACTCAGTTATCGTAGCAGTTATCGGCCTGGCTGAAATTCTGTAATCTCCAGGGCGATGGACTGACTTTCTTATGTCCATTCACTTAATGCCAGTTACAGCTTGTCAGCTCTGCAACTATGGTCACCCTGTTAAAAATGACTAGCATTCATGTCCAGTCTTTATTTTATGTTCTTCTTTATATAGTTTCAGAGAGAAAAAAAATATATATATATATTTAATTTTATTGACTCACCAACTGTCGCCTGTTCTTCTTCCATGTTTCTGCTTTTCTTTTTGAGTTCATATTTTGAAATGCTAATTTAGAAAATAATTAGTAGGTATTAGATGCCTTTGTGAGAAGAAAAAGATTGACAGCACACTGTAGTCAATGAATGACCATTCTGCCTCTTTAAAATGCTTTCTTCTAGAAACAAATACCTGATTATAACTGGAGAATGGAAAAAGGCAATGAATAACTACTGCCCAACACCAAGTCGAGAATCACACAGATAGGATACTTCAGCAGTGATTGGAATTAGAACTTTCTGAAAGCTCTGCAGATTAATCTGCTAGTTTATATTCAGCTACAATACAGAGCATTGTGGTGTATTTTAAAGAGCATATGTAGAATCCAAGCAGAACTGCAGAGGAAGTTTTCTTTTGTAGAATAAAATACTAATGTGGAAGCGCGATTGAGGCATATAGATGAACAACCTTATTCTTATGAAAAGACTCATCACTGACTTCAGTGATGAAATATGCATTAAATATACATATGTATTAAAACATATTGAAAGGGAAGAAGAAAAGAAAAACCTATTGAAGCCATGGTTTCTTTCCTGTGAAATACTTTCATGTTCTGCAAACAGGTTTTCCAACTAAGTGCAATCAGCCTGAGCAATGTTGCTTAATCCAGCAGAATGCAATTATGATGTGGTATGGCTGCAGCTCAAAGCTATTTAAACATTTAATTAGGACACCATATACTTACAGAAGTCACTTGGTGGGTTGTGTGTAAGGTTCCTGTAGAACTCAGTTCTGTGAGCTTTTTTTAAACCGGTGCATAGCCCAAAATCTGAGAGTTTTACATGACCCTAAAAAAAAAAAAAAAAAAAAATAGCAATAATTGAGAAAGAAAGTTGTTTCAGTAACTACACTTGCCTTCCCAGGCTGCATGTGATGGACTCGCACCAGACTGTCTAGTGCAAGGCAAGCAAATAATGACTGAATCTTGACGCACCAGGAGAGCGTGTTTTCTTTCCAAGGGGTTTTAGTGTGGCCTACCAGGAATGACTGCAGCCAACAGCTCTGCAACAGCAGTGGGCAGCCAGTTTGCCTGGCTTTCTTTTGAACTGGACACCACTGAGACTCAGAAGCCTCCACCAGCTGAAACTGCTGTTGCTCTGTTTTGATGGCAACCTGTTTTTAACCACATGTGCAGATGTCAGCGCCAGATAGTCTCCAGGCCTGCATAGGATGCTTACTGGGTCCACCTGAGGACTGTTCCCACCAGCAAGCAGGTAATAAAAAAAAAAAAATGAGGTAACCGCAGGAATTGAAACGATCACTTAGAAAGTAGCACAGTCTGAATGCTTCAGGCTTTCACACTTCTTGAATTAACTTGCGTGTATCAATTTTTAATGTGTATGAATACAAGCATATGGCCATTCTTAAGAGGGCATTTTCATGCTCAGAAGCCTTTCCAACAAAGCCACAAAAAGGGCAGTTTTGCTTTGTTAAGCATATAGATATTCTACACAAAAGAGGTTGTGACCATTTTCTGCCTTTACTACAGAGAGTTCAAGCCACTGGGGTGACACTACTGTTTCATGGAATCACTCCCAACTCCCACAACTACAAATGACATTATCTGCAGAGCTGCTCAAAACCTAGGCAGTTTAAATGCATATTACATGCCTTAGCATCCAGCAAAAGGTTGTCTGGCTTAATATCTCTGTGAATGAATCCCAGCTGGTGAATAGCATCTATGGCCAACACTGTTTCAGAGATGTAAAACTGTGTCTCCTCTTCTGATAAAGTGTCCTTCTTCATTAGTAAGGTCATCATGTCACCTAATCCAAGAGCAGAAAATACAGCACAGAAATCAGACCTTTTCAATCACAAGGCTAGTTCTATGAGAAACCTCAACAGAGGTTTCAAATTTAACCTTGTAACTGACTTTCTAGCTACTAATTATAAAACCACTATTTCAAAGACCTACAAACCCAACATATTTTTAGTAAACTGCATATAACTCCATTAAAAATTCTAAATATGAATTTTAATTGGATAGCCCAGTGAGATACTTTTCCCACCCCCAAAGTTTTAACACATCCATTGCACAAATAAGCTGTTTCAGCAAGAGCTATCTTTTTATTGCTGTTACTAACTTCATCGGAAAAAAAAAGTGAAACGTTGGACTAGAAGAATTATTTAATCCAAGTCTGCAATTACATTAACACCGGCCTCAACCTTCCCCCTTACCTTAAGATCAGGAACAGTTATATTACTGTCACTACACTTAAAACAGCATTAAAACTTTATATTGTCATAAATTTCACAACCTGCATGTTTCTAACATTTTTGTAAAGTTGACAGCAGGAAGAAGTATTTCTATCACGTAGTAACACAATGTAGAGCTTACCTCCAGGTAAGAATTCCATGATCAGATAGAGATTCCTTTTATCCTGAAAACTGTAAAACATTTTTACTACCCAGGCTCCATCTGCTTCAACCAAAATATCTCTTTCTGCTCGGATATGGGCCACCTAAAACACAGATTTTGTTTAAATAGTGTTATTAAAAGGCGTTTTAAGTACTTAAATGCACATGTCATTTTTACATAACTAAGAGATTTCTCATATAAGTATACAAAGAAATAGGCAAGAAGTGATAAGAGTCATAGGCTGGAGACAGGGGAAAGAAAGCAGCGCAGACTGGGCCATTTCTCCAAGTGAGGAGCAGGAAGCTGGCCCAGAGCTCAAGAGCTCATGTTGGGCCTGGGCAAGCAAATCTGGGAATCTCTGACCTCGCTCAGGATATTCAAGTCCCAGCTGTTTCTTTGACAACTGTTAACACACTTGCACCAAGACCACATTAAGGAATATTCTGCAACTCTTACTTGAAGCCAGTATTGAAATAGGACTGGTCCCAGGAGATGCTGGCATGTTACTGCATCCTGCCATAGGTAAGCAGGTCAACTGTGTGTTTTTAAAATCAATTTTTTGTTTGTTTGTTGGATTGTTTTTGAAGGGGCACTAGGGCGGGGAAGGGAAGAGGAGGAAGAACTTTGTCCTCTGCTAATGCTCCTTTTGCTGCTTTCTACTGTAAGTGTTGGTTTGGTCACTCTCACAGGGAGCGGAAAGCACGCAGTGGAAGAGGCTGGAATGTGTGCACTAAGCGGGAAGTCTCAAGGTTCCCATCTAGAGAAGTTGTTCCTCTATCACATACGTCTGTGTGATGCTCTTGAAATGACTGTGTTTGTGTGGGAAGAAAAAAAAAAGAAAAAAAAAAAAATCACATTTCCAGCAAATAGCAAATGAAGAGTCTCCTTCATTTTACCCCCAGTTCTACCAGCCAGGAGTAGCACTGTGGTAAATGTGTGTCCACTTCACATTGCTCTGAGTTTCCGCGCTGCAGTAGGGGCTCCCAACTCATTAGCTCTGTCTATCCTATATATATAAATGTTTCTTTTCACTCTTTCACTCTTCACACTTTCTACGTATAGCAACACCCTAAATTAAAACCTTGCTTAAAAAAAACCAAGCCAACCAGGACATCTCCCAATACCATTACACCTGAAAGTCTTAATTTTATTTTATTTGCGTCCACACACATCCTGGCTGCTGTGCAAAATATGCTGCTTCTCTGTGGTCTCTATGTCCAGTACACAGGGCTGAGGAGCCAAGAAGGCTGCACCAGGGAAAAAAAAAAAATGGGATGCCATAAAAGAGCTAATGATGGCATTTGGACAGGTAGGGCAGATGGAAGTTCTCTCGTTAGCTTTTCCTTGGAAATCTGCGCTTGATCTCTTTGCTTTGTGGTGCTAAAGTATCTGCCTCATCCTATGGGGAATTTGCAGTGAATTGTTGACTGAAAAACAGAACAGAAGAGACACAAAGCCTGACTAAAAGGCAAAACAAAAGCAAAGCAAAGCCAAACAATGGACAACATAACATCTTTTGCTATCTGACCACCCAAAGAAAACATTAAGTACTCTCAGTTTTTACTTTGGCATGGTACTATTTTTCATGAAATGCAGAATTAAGGATTAAGCACTAAAAAAAAAATCTACAATGATAAAGGAGGAGAGGGAAAAAAAAGATATCCATTGTTAATGTTCCAAATTGGTTGCAAATAAAACATTTTCACAAATGCTACTATATATATTATTTCCTAACTTTCACTTTTTCTTTTGTATTGTGGTGGCACCTCCATACAGGTCTTGGACTGCAGTGCCACTATTAGGGCTGCACAGAGTAGGAGCGGGAAATGCAAACAAATAGTACCTGGCACAAAAAGCTTTACCAACCAGCAATTCTCTAAACAGAGTAACTTGGAAATCCAAGAGTCTTATATAACACAAACCTGCTCTTTTTCCAGCATATCTGCTTTTCTTAGTATCTTCATTGCATAAATATGGCCTGTATCCTTCTTTTGAACAAGACGTACCTGTAATGAGAAATACAACCCAATCGATCCTGTATAGCTCATAAAGTAGACCCCACACAGCTATATCCTGGAAGGCTCAAAATTGTAGGGCATAGAAAGGTTCTTTTGTTACACATTCAAAAAACACATGGATAAAGAAATCTGTTATAGCACATATTTCTATACACCATATACAGTGCTGCCATTCTAACGTTAGTTAGACAATATAATCATATTGACAATGTAATGGACAATAAAGTTTGCAGTGGTGGCACTTTGGGGGGCAGCATAGACAACGTTGGCTGGGGCTAATAGAAAGAGCTGCAGGAAACAAAGGCTCTTTGATAGCCCTTGATAAATCTATGCCTGTAGTCCATTAATAGTCTTATCCACACTTACAAACTTACTAAAATAGCTATTCTTCTGCAATAAAACTGCCAAGTTGGAACTTGTTATTCTATAATTAAAATGGTTACTTTTAACTTTTGACCCATTTTTTTATATCCTGATCAAGCAAGAAAAGGACAGACCTCCCCAAATGCTCCTCTTCCGATAACTTTCAAAGACTCAAAGTCATCCAAGCCGAGCCTCGTCCTCTTCAGTCGCAGAAACTCCGTTTCTTTGCGGGCATGTTGTGACCTGCGCAGTTTTTTCTAACAAAACGTATTACATGGGCACTGATGAGTCATGTGGTAGTAGAAAGACAAGATATATCATCTCCCTTTCTGCAAAGTATTCTCCCACCCCTTAGGATTATAGAGAAAATGCGATAGAGAAAATTTGTTTGAAATTCTCCAAGTCTGAGTCAGGAACACAGCGTTTTATAGAAAGGTCCCAGTTACTTATTTATTTTTGTCAGTTCTCAGAGAGGATAAGCACTTAGGTGTGCTCCCAAACATGCCAAGGAGATGGCAGAGGCTGCTAACCAGATCCATCAGCCTACCGGATTGAGTACTGGGATGATAATGCCGTTTAGAGCCACGAGATGGCAATATGCACCCACATTCGCCTTTCACTTGTCCCAGAAGTTGCATCAAACTTAAGAATTGTCTGTGACTGTTAGTTTCTATTTATCTCAGTGCCTGTGCTGTGCTGAAGGCAGTACAGGCAGCAGCGCTGTGATGGACCTCAGAAACGGAACTTACTGAGCAAAATTCTGAGAGATGCCAACTGGGAAGAGCTCCCTTCAAGCCCACATCTGAATGGAGCAAGGGTACACGAGAAAACTGGTTCAGCATTTTGTTTTCTACCCACTTCTTCCATGTGCATCTCATTCTTTTCTCTTCTCTATGCCAAATAAAAAGCTAAGCAATTTTAAACTTCATTTACAAGATAAAAACTTCATGTCATCCGAGGGCATGTTAAAGGTTAACTCCTCAAGTGCCAATATGAGCAACTTTTAGCAAAGCGATCTGCTCAAATACTACATTAGCATTACCTCCTCATCTGCTAAGCCTTCCTCTTCCATTGCCACCTCCAGCTTCTTCTGCCTGCAAAGAAGAGACACAACTGATTCATTTCTTTAGTTAAAAACAAATATAGGATTATAGCAAGACAATACAGATACCGGATACTAAAGAGCTTGCCTCAAATGTTACATCTGAAAACCTATCACTCACCTCGTGCTTTTAATCATTTGTGACCAAATCTGTTGAAAATGCATAAACAAATTTTAAGTACATGCTTTCTGGACACATTTAAGCACATGCTTGCAGATTTTGGCATTAGAAGCCCAATCGTGCAGTTACCATCACTCTAGGAATTTGTATGTCTTGAAATGATCTTGTGGGAGCCCGTTTCTACCAAATCTCTTTCCACCCTTGAGTTGCCTCCTTCTGACCCTCAGGCTGCAGTTTTTGGAAAGCCGCTCGGCTGCAAATAGCAGCTAAGAGTTTGAGTCCCAAGTACCAGGCAGTCTGTGTCTTTCCACACTTCAGGAAATACTGCAGGATACCCCAAATTAAGGCCCCCATTCAACAGCCTATTCTCCTAACAACAAGCAGCTTCATTACACGCGATAATGACGGAATGCGACAAAGAGATGGAAACCCTGCTGCTTGGCTGAAAAGCCCTCAATTAAAAACATATTACCAAGGGAACGATAATTTCCCATGCTGATGACACTCCACAACACAACATTCATTATAATCAAATGCTTGGTGCTCCCACAGTTAATTCAGTAGCATTTCACTGCAGCGGAGGCAGAGCAGGGCACCGAAGTTGAAATGATGATGACCCATCTGCGCCCCAATACGAGGGGCGTCAGCCAACATAGTGCTGGAGTAATGTAGACCTGGACACGATACTGCTGCCCGAGGTCCTCCAGCCCACACAAGAACCTACTAAAAGCTACTGCAACCGAGGCCATTTCCTCTCCTGCCTCCACCCCACCCATCCTCTCTCTCTCTCTCTCTCTCTCTCTTTACCACCACCACCCTGTCAAGCTCCACCCCATTCATCCTCCTCCCTATTTCTTACACACTTCCCATCTGCAGAGGTCTTGGCTGGAGTGTGGTGCTGCAAAGCATGAGAAGACACCCCAAGCCATTGCCCAAGCGTAGACCCCTCCATGGAGCTTATTTCTGGGGGACACACCATGGGGGGGTCAGTTGCTAAGCCCTCCACAGCAGCAGAAACCTCCTGTGTGCTGCAAAACAAGACTCCACACAGTGTGGTCTCCACGAAATGGTGATAACTCGATGAGACAAGTCAGTCCCCGCAGAGCCAGGGGACGCTCATGGGTTTATCGGCATGGACAACAGCTACAAGGCCGTCCTCAGACAATGGATGAGCTCTCCGCTTCCGAGCTAAGAAGGATGCTGACAAAATGCTCTGTGCCGAGGGATTAACGTGTCCTTGAGGCAACGCCACCAAAAGCCAGCATTAAACGGCTGCATGGAGGCAAGGAGCCACGGCGCTACCTGGTTTCTCGCTCCTCGTGCTGGATGATGAGGTTGCTGTAGAAGTTCTCCAGCGTGAGCTTGGCCACCGTCACTCTCTCCCGGGTGTGGTTGCTCATGGGAAAGGATGTTGTCGTCCCTGCAGTCATCGCCATGGTAACATGTACTGAAACAGAGCAAGGCATTACTCACTTGAAAAATAGATTTCTCTTCCCTGCTTCTCCATCCCTAAGTTCTTAGGCACACGAAAGGCTTCAAGAAATTCCGTTTTAAAAGACCTATTAAAAAAAGACGTATTATGAACCTCATGTTTCTAGAGCCATTCAACAGAACAGTACACGGATGGCTGGGGGATTTCTAGACACGCGCCCATCAAATAATGTAATGGCCATATTTTAATTTTTTTTTTTTTTTTAAGCAACGAACCAACAAGAATAGAAAACTCGTCCACAACCTAAGTGCATTAGGCGACCAGCTCTTCCCTTTAGGACCACCTGTAGGCCGTGCTGATAATCCAGGGAGCATTTTCTGGAGGAGCTCACTCTTTTGGGAGCTCCCTGTATTGGGATGCTCAGCTTCTGGATGAAATGTTACTACAGCACCCTCCCAGTCCAGTGGTAGATAGGCTGCTTGCATAGATAAAGTGCTTGTGTAGATAAAGTTCAGCAACTGCTGAATGCACACACCCGGCACCGGCAACTAGGTTATATCAAGAAATGCTCTAATATGGGAAAAAAACACCTTTGGATCATTTGGGAATGTCAGGAGGGCTCAGTATTAACCCAGGCTCGACATGAATTAACCTTTACTTAAGGTATTGCGAGCGCACTCCAGCACCAGCACGCAATCAGCTATTTATTGTTTGCTCCACTCATATTCCTGGGAGGATCAAACTCCGTGGCAATTTTGTCTCCTGTTAATTTGTCTTCCCTGCGCTCCCAGAGTCCCCAGCGCCAACGTTACCGAATAGCAAACCTAAGTCGCTTGATTTTATTAAGCCTGGAGAAGGGAGATAACACTTTTGGCACCAACACGCCAAGCTTTAAATAGCAGGGCTGAGCCTAACCGTAGGTCTAAAGCAGGAAAATATAGAAAGGAGCCCACAGGCTAAATCGGGGAGCTCAGGGAAAGCTGTTTAAAAGCTAAGAAACCTGCATGGACACCACTGTACCGAAGGAGGAGGGAGGCATCTCCGTATGCACTGGCTTTCCGCATCCCACGTGCCCTGCCTGCCAGCCAGGCCTCTGCAGCGAAGCCAGAAGCCTCCCAAGGCAGAATTCAGTTGGCATTTGCTCCCTTTGCAGGTGGGAGCTCCCCAGAGCCCGCTGGGGAGATGCACAAGAGCGTGGGCCTGGCAGGACGTGTCAGGTGCCCTGCAAAAATAACACACTGACTCGCAGCAGAGAAATTCCTCTTCCTGAGAAATATCTGCTTCCACTTGCCATCTAACCCAAACAAACAGAACACAAGTCCATGTCCCAAACCAAATATCCAGTTGGGAGCAATTAAGCCAAGCGCTCCAGCCTAGCCTTTTGTAAACAAACGATGCCAGAGGGGATTGGAGGTGGAAGGAAGAAGCTTTAAAACAGGGCCTTTTATGGAGAGCACAGGGCGCTTCCTGAGCTCGCCACGCCAACGGGAATGTTTTGAGGAGGTGCCACCCAGAGTTCCTGGAAATGTCCTCAAAAACCTCCCAATTCACCCAAATTCGTGTCATCTGCATAATGGAACCATTCTATTTGCGTCGCGTTTGGCTGCCTGGCCTGAGAAGAAGGTCATGTTAACCAAGCAGCCCTATTTTGGCAGAAACTCCTCTGGCTGAGCAAGACCTAAGACCTTTCTTTCCAAAGCGCCCGGCATGTTGGAAAAAGTGATACAGGGCAGGCTCTGAGTGATGGAGACATCAGAACGACGCGACAGCCGCAAGAGGGAGCTGCCAGTGGCCCCACGTGCTGCTTGGCCCTGAAAGGGAGCCAGTGCCGGCACCTCCGGTGTGGAGTCGCAGATACAGCTTGCTGGACGTGGGACAGGTTCCAGTGAGGTGGTGGGGCACCAGCACGCAGGGCAGGAGGATGCTGCCGATGGGAGGTTTTGTATCCGGCAGGAGAGGGCATAAGAGGCTCCATATTGACAAGCTGGATTTTTCAAGAGCCTCGTCTGAGCGACTCTCCCTTCCGACCTACAGCTCCTTTCCTGTAGGACGCACTGGTTGATCCAAGCATGTTTCTTCTTTTCACTTTCCAGTTCACAAAGACCTGAGAGTGAAAGGAAGACCAAGCAGTGCTCATCACAGCTTCAGTCTTGGAGCTTTCAGGGTAGACCTGGGCAAAGCCCAAGCCTTGACTCCTGTTTCCTGAGAGGCTTTATATTATTCACATCCCCTAGCCCAGCTGCTGCACGGATGCCAATCACCAAAGAGAGCTTTGGAGAGGATGCAAGTTTGCAGCTCCCACAATCCATCGTTCATGTTTTCATACTACAGGTGCCACAAGCCCTCAAGAAATTTGCTTTATAACTCTATGCTATGGTTTCCAGCTTGTCAAGTGGGATAAGGAGACAGGGTGGCGGGGCAGACTACCTCAACAGTAAAAGTGGTAAAACATCACCAATCATTTGAGCTGCAGCGATGGTGAACTATATTCTATCAAATACTTCAATTTGAAAGAAAAAATAAACATGTGGACCATGTAACCAGAGGTGAGAACTGGAGCCAAGCTTGCCACAAAGAGCAACACCTTCCCATTTAGAGGGTTTCAGGACCCCACAACAACCAACACAACCAACTCTTGCTTTCTCCAGCCCAGATTGCCAGTGAAAGAGCAACCTGCGCACATCAGACAGCAGCAGACACCACAGCTGGACCATTTCTGGAAGAATCCGTCTAAAGATGTCCCCCTCTTTACAGATATACAGTCTCTCTTGCGCAACTGTGCTGTATCATATAGCATGTTCTTACTATCAGATGAGTCTGGATTGAAGTCTAACAGTGGAAACAATCTTATTTTGGAAACCACACTTGTCATATAATTATACAGCAGCCCTTGAGTAAAATTACTCTGTACTCGTTACTAAACACATATTTAAGTGAGGGAGCAAACACCACGCACCATCCTTGCAAAGATAAAAACATGTCTTTCAGCAAGTCACAGTACTCTAGGACATTCCTTGTATTCCCGGGGCTTGCACGCAGATTCAAAGCACACTGTTACAGGAGGGCAGGGAGTCCCAGTCCTTCCTCTCCAAGCAGTTATGCCATTCCACGGAAAAGCTGATACGACGATTCTTATCCTTACACCAAGCATGCTGCTAAACCCCAGCAATTATGAAGCCAGGTCCCTATCACATTAAAAAGGGCAAAACTGCCAAGTTGATAAAGTTCCTACTTACACCCTGTCAGTGAAAGCCTCTGGGTAAGGAAGATATGGAAAGACATTTCAGCCTTTCAGAGCTCTCCCCATTGCCTCAGCACAACACGTGTTGTTCCTGAAGTTTCTCTCGAAGTCAAGCATGCAAACAGCATTTTCAAGAAGCAGAAGTTACAAGATAAAGGAGAGAGACAGTTTTGCTGTGAGAACTGTTGCAAAGTAAAAGCATATAGCTCACCAGAGGGATTACCTTTAGGAAAAGCCCGTTACCTCCCGTGTGTAGAACAGGAGCTCTTCTGCATAAGCAGCTCCAGCGTTTGTGGCAAAGCTGCTTGGCTGCTTACAGACACCACAGCCAAGCAACCGGCAAAACCAAGCACTCAAAAATACTGGTGGCTAGGACTATATTAAAAAAAAAAAAAAAAAAAAAAAAAAAATGCTATCTAGGAAAGCAGTACGGATACAGCAAGGCTGGAAGTACAGTCACCAGCCCTGCCATCTCCAAATTGTTTGAATTCTCTTAAGGCGAGACAATATATATGGAGTATATATATATATGCGTATATATATACACACATATACAAAAAAAAAACCTCTGCCATACACAAGTAACTGCATGTTTCACACCAAAAGGCAAGGGGCAGGGGCAGATGAATGAAGTGAGCAGGCAAAGGCTTGGTGGCCAACGTGCTGTGACCCACCAGCAGCCCCAACGAGAGGCACAGCAGCTGCCCAGGCATTATTTTTCAGTACTTTGTGTTCTTTCTAAATACAGATTTCTACGTTCCAAGTGGAGCCTTGCCCAAAGTTCAGTAATGTCAATGAACATAAAGACAAAACAAAAAACCTCCTCCTTCCAACAGATTTTTATTTCATATTGCAGTTCTGGCATCTGGATGTGCTAGCTATGCTACTGCTGTTAGTGAAATAGTTATGCGATCAGCATATCTGCATGCACTGCTCTTGAGCATGAATCAGAAAGAAAAATATTATATTCTTACATAATTCATATTTTCAGTAGTGTAACCATTCACAAGCCCCTATCATATTTAACATGCTACCTGGAGGAAGCTGTGTTCTCTGACAAACGCGGCAAAGCAGATACTTCACACCGATTTTTTCTTCAATGCCCTTGCGAAAACAACTCTGACATCTTTTTATTACAGTCCCTACATGAGAAAGGAAAACAAAACACAAAACTGCAACACACAGCCACTAACTTCCTTTAGCATTTCATTTACCTCATTGATGTACTTCATTTCCTTTAGTTTGCTACTCGTTGCCCAATCTATATTACGCGCTAATAAGTTTTGCTACTTTAAAGCTCCAGAACAAATTAAGTTTGCCCTTTTAAAGCACACTAAGAAACAGAGTAAAGTTAGTCCTACCAGAACACGCATTGCTATTTAAAAGCAAAAGATGTTCAGATGTTCAAATGCTTTAGCCATTTTAAGTCATTCTTCCTTTCCCTGCAGAACATGCACAATGAGCTGCCCATTATAGTCGCAGCTAAAAGCAAATGGAGCTCCAGCTAATACACCAAAGAGAGGAGACGCTCCCAATGCCAGATCTCTGCAACTGTGAGAAAATCTTGGAGATGTACGCAGACAGGGAGAATTTGGGGATGGAAACGCTTAAACTCACACATCTGCTGCAAACTGCCACAGCTCTGGCTGCGGAGACACCAGGTATACCTAGAGCACTGAAAGGCCAGAGCAATCTGAGGTGTTGGTGTTCGTCTCCAAAACACTCGTTGCATTCAAAACGAAAAAAAAAAATTAATCCAATGGGTCTAAGTAAGACATGCTTTCTAAATGAAGTTGTTTCCTTACCTTTGGGTAGATTCCTACATCTCTCAGTCCCATCTACCCCACTGTGCAAGACAAGGCCTCTGAGGAGCCCAGGCAGAAGGAGACGACAAAAATAATAAATGAGAGTCCCTGGGTGTCCGTGCCCGGCCAGCTGGCATGAGGCAGCCCTGTTTCTGAAGGAAGCCATCCCACTTTCCATGGAACCATCTGCTTGTTTCTTTCCCACTGCCATTCCCTTCTCTGTGCCAGCGCAGGGGACTGTGTAACCTAGATTGGGAGCTGGTTTCAAAGTATTCCTTTAAAAGTCTTCTGTTGGTTTTACTTGCATTGACTGAAATGGATCCTGTTTTTTTATGGGTTACCCCCAGGCCAGGACCAATTCATTCCAGTGAGCTTGTCCGAAGGCCAGGAGCGCTAAGCAAACAGGGCTTAGGCCTCGTTTTAGTTTGGCTCCCAGAAATTAGTCTCACAAATCATTACAACACACCCACAGTAATGATAAGGAAATATTTCCAAATATGGAATAAAAATTGAATATTAGAGTTCTGCTGCACTTAAGGATTTCCTGCTATTCAACTAAGTAGAGCAGCAAAAGTCTCCCATGAACAACAGCCTGTTATTCAGTTCTGTCCTGCTTTCAATAGGCAGCAAGCACGACTGACAAATGCAAATTCATTTCCCTGACAGGAAAAGATACTGGGTGGGTAAAGCTATGTGTGCACACATACACACACGCATAGGTATAAATATATACACACACACACACACTTTTTTTAAAATTAATTTTTCAGGCACTTCAAATAACAAAGAAATTTTTGGCCTAAGGATTTTAACATTTGCCTAGACTTACAGATACATACAGTAATTATCTAAAGTTTAAAACTGCATGACCACTGATAAGGTCACTTTTCATCTCAGCTATACTTGATTCAACCTTTGCCGATAACAATTACAGTCTTTATATTCCACTATCAATAGCTCTGTTCCAAAGTTAACAGCACAATCCTGAGACATCCTGTACTTGAAGCATTCACTCAACGCTGAATGACTTGCAATGACATACCAAAAATCGTTGTGAGCTCCGTCCCTTCAAATAACTCATTTTATTTTCTTCACAGAAGTGCTCTTTGAGAAAACCACCCAATTATTTGGCTCTTAGCAGTCGGTGCCCTCTCAAATTACTTGACTGCGCACAACTGTGGTTGCAAGATAGGCACACACCATTAACCTCATGCAGAGAGAGAGAATAGGGAGTTTGTACTTCTGCTCCATCACTGAGAAGAGGGTTAGAGCCAAGACAGGAAAGGATCGAAGGACTCTGCATCCCCCTGTGTTGCTCTGCGCTCCCAGGAGGGCTCCAGCTGAAAGCTCAGCTTGGTACCACACTGGAGGGGCTCAACCCAGCACAGCTGCAGCCCTGTGCAGCCCTCTCCAGTTCTCAGGGTTTATTCTGAATTGATATTTTAGGATATTGGCAACAAGGCAATTCAGTAACGCTTGCTAAGAGACACAGAGCGCAGTGCCGCGGAATGACGTTTCATATGCGGCTTTAGCTCACTTGCTCCTTCCCTTTCCCTTGGCTCTCCCCAAGACTCGCAGCTCTGCAACTCGCTGTCCTCTTAGAAGTGTCTGCAACAGGAAGCTCCCCTTCTACTACAAAAAACGCCATCACATTCACTTAAGCATTTTACTAGCTTTTAGTAGGTATTTGCAGCTATAGTCACCAAAATATTGTTTTACATAAGTGGCACATAAAAACTCACGCTTAACATTTTGCTGTAATGTCTTGGACCCTTTCGATCAATGAAGGGCAAAATGAGGTCAATACTTCAAAGGTCACTGACCAAAATCTGCTTCCTTCTTAGTTAGTTCTTGTATTTTGGGAATAAAACTATACCATATATAACAGATGGCATGTCCCACTTCAAAACACGGACAACTGCCTGAAAGTAAAATTGAGTCAAATGGATTTCTCTGGGTCCGACTCCATCGTGGCCAAGGGACACAACTTAAGACAGTAATAAAGAATAAGAGGAGGGGCTTCTGATGTGACAACTGCATTAAAGTTCCTTGAAACTGTAATATATTTGCAGCTTTTGTCCAAGAAACTCAAGTCATCTGAATTTTAGGAATGCTGCAAAGCCTTTCTATTCCCTAAGCAGCCTAGGGAGTCAGGAGCACAGGGAGGGTCGGCCCTTGGAAACCAGGAGGGATATCACTATTGGATAGCGCTGAAGGAGATGAGGGCAGTAGGCTTGTTTTTCTTTTTATTGATGTATGTTCAAATCTCTGACTCTCACTAGGCTCTCTTTTTCGCATCAATCAAATTAAATATAGTAATTACACATGATAAGTCTGTGCCAGCAAACGAGCTGGCTGCTAGACGAGACGCAGAGCATCAGTGACCGCCACGGCCCACGTAGCGCCTGCAGTCAGGGTTAATGAGCACAACGGATCCCTCTGGCCCCAAAGAGCTACAAACGCAGGTAGCGTATCTTGTTAGGACGTGCCTCAGTGGAGAGCGGACATTTGCCCATTCAAATCCCGCTGCAAATGTTTATTTCTTTAAGTATGGGTTTTTTTTGAGATGGCGACAGCTGTTGCCACATAAAGCAGACTACTGTCATGAGGCTCAGGATGCAGAGCTAAACAGATGCTAGACCTAAAAGGGGAATACACAATACTGCCTTGCTGATGCTTGAAGCTGGGAAGCAGATTTGGAAGAGGCAGGGGATGGAGTTTTTACCACCAAAACCATCAGGAGCTCTAGGCACCAGTCCTAGGTGGAGGAAGAAACACTATTTCACGAAGGCATGTGACAATGACAGCAAGACCAGAGCCCCTACAACAGCAGCAAAGACACCTGAAAACACTGGGTACTACCATTCCGCCTATTATCAGGTAACTTTGGGTCAGGAGGTCCATACCATCATATTTTCACATTCCAACAGCAGCTATACGTCCCCCTGAAACCAAAAATGGTGCTC
Organism: Nothocercus julius; assembly: GCA_013398735.1. NCBI lineage: Eukaryota > Metazoa > Chordata > Aves > Tinamiformes > Tinamidae > Nothocercus > Nothocercus julius. The sequence goes on from VZSV01000089.1 coordinate 850,958, forward strand.
AACAAGCTTCCATCAATAGCTGAAAAAGAAGGATAAACCCAACTACCTGCATGCAATGCCAAGCAGAACTCAGGACACATAAGAAAATACGGTTTGGATTTATTCACCTGAGATTTAGGTGCTTAGCTGCAGAGAAAAGCAACTCTTTCAGATGCGGTCAGACTCACAGAGCCTTTATGAAATCCAAGTCATCCAGCAACCGCTTGCTTAATCTGTCACAACTCTGCTCGCTCACCTCCTCCAAGGTGGAAGTGTGACCACTGGAGTGTTTTGTTATGGATGTGCATATATACATAACCTCTCTTACACAATCTCATAGCCACACTTCTAGAGAGATCAAATAAGGACACAAAAGAAAGATCTGCACCTCAGCTGAACTTGATGAGGTTTGTTCCTAGTTCCTGTGGAAGTTCACTCTCCAGTGTTGGCCTGAGAAGCCTCACCCAAAATGGGTGGTGTTTTCCTTTAAATTAATATCAGATACTTGATTAAACTACCTGGTTTCCTAGTTAAAGGACAAGAGAAACAAAAGCAGGGTGTGGGCAAAAGTTCTCACCATGACCTGCTATACAAGATGAGGGGGAGGAGGAACAGAGGACATCATCTGCTCACCTATTTAGTTTTCTAAAAGATACTCTCTACAGCCCTATAAGGTGATGAAATGTCATTAGGCCACTCAATCTCTCAAGCAGAGATGAAGACGAGTGAGGTTACCTGCAGGAAATCTGAAAGGAAATATCAGTTCAGCACCAAAGGTTAAGATGGAGATGGATGGAGCGGCAAATAAAGAGATCTTTCACTCAGTGATCTGGATTGCTCAACAAGCTGGCTACAACCAGCTATTTCCCATAAATAGTAACTGGAGAAAAACCCAAATAAATTGTAGAAAAAATGAGATCATTTCCACTTCTGAAATGCTATTTAACATAAACGCTTCTTATGCAAGGCAGCCGCGGGCACAAGGCCCTTGCACAGCAAGGATGGAAGCTGCTGCCAAGCCCTTTTTCAAGGAGGGTCAGTGCAGGTCCCTGCGTCGCTGTCTGTGGGGTCACTTGCTCTCTCTGCATCGATCCTCCGCATCCTGGCTGCTCATTCCTACCCTTTTCCCGATAATGCAGTTTACTGAGACACAGCCATGAGGTGAGCTAGATCTGCTCACCCATCTAAGCCACAGCCCCCAGATCCTTGTAAAAAGACAGTCATTTTCCTTAAGATCAGTGAGTTAGCTTGTCCCACCCTGTAGTCACATAACTGCTGAGTCCAGTCAAGCCAAGTACCAAAACATATGGATAGGCTTGGGGCCAAGGGAACAGGACTCTCCATTTTGCAGGCACCTCTTTTTAGACTACACCCAACCCATGGACAGGGCTGGGATATACATGTGGTGATAAGAGGGTAGTAGAATTATTTGCCAGTGAGCCACACATTTAAATCAAGAACAATTTAAGCCTTCTCTCTTTTTTTTTTTTTTTTTTTTAATAAGGTTGGGGTGATGTATGTACAAAGGAAGGATGCTCTTGTGGTTAGAGCACAGGAAACTGCATTAAGTAACAGATGATCTGGATTCTACTCCATTCTCCACCTGACAGTGCAGAACCAAAACCCAACAAAAACAACATATACACACACACACACACACACACACACACACACCCCCCTGCTTAGTGTGTGCCTCAGTTACTCTGCATGCAAACAGACATATCATTCCTGTACCTAGCAGGTAATGTTAAAAAGCCTTAATGAGTTCATGCATACAAGGAACAAGAAGTCTTAAGAGGAAAGATGATATGGAAGTTTTAACAAAAAAAACAACAACACACTCTCTCAACTGACCCCAAAATTGAGGCATGTGGCCCCTTTCTTAGAACTGGACTTTTATGAGGCACTCTATTTCATCTAACTGCAGAAATGGCTAAGTACTCTGGTAACTCCAGAAAAGACATGAACCTGTAGGTTGTGAATTTGGAAGGGTGTGTGGCAAGATAAGCATTTTTTGCTTCCAAAGATGGGGGTGAAGTTTCATTCTAATTTCAGAAAGTACATGAAAAAAATATGGGAAAAGACATAAAAAAAAGAATAATATGGGAAAGGACAGCTGAATATTCATACACTGCAAGTAGCTACGTTTGACAGTAACATTTCCAGGTTGAGCTACACGCCCCCTTGACTAAATGTTGCTATTGCAAAGTACTCGTTTGACTGACTCTCTAATCGGTATTTACACATTTTGCTGCTCACATGCCAATAACATTAATCAGCTGTCTTTGGAGGCACTCGTACACAGACAACATTTGGAAAGTCTTGCAGGTTTCCCAGGACAGCCAGCCACACGGAACAACAGGAATGTAGTTTGTCCCACTGAAATAACATGAGGTAAGAAAGAGTACTTAATTTCACCAATCACTAGAAAGCAGGTGCTACCTTCTTTTTATTTCTTCTGGAGATTTACAGAACATTAGACAAGAAGTGAGGCACCTCAGACAATTAACTATTGCTTCGAATTGCGTCTCAAAACACATCCCACTGGCATTCGTCTACAGAAGGAAAACCGCATAAAATCAGCCCTAGCAGTCAGAGAAAGTCTGTGCACAAACCAACTCTTTTCATCCCCCAGATCATGCCCCAATCGATACCAAGCGCTACCTCCTTAGCCTAGCTGGGTAATTAAAGTTTCATCATCTCCTCAGGTCTAAGAGGTTAGCACAGGGTGGAAGCAAGACCTGGAGGCTCCAGTTTTCACAACCCAGGAGTAAATTCCTGTGTGGGGCCCTGCAAAGCTGCAATGGTGTCAAGCCTGAAGCCGCTTGTCTCTCCTTTGGGATATTCCTCCTAATAATGCTAGAAAGTCTCTTCCACCGAACAGGCGCTGCAGGTGTTAGCCCGCTCCCTGATGTGATGTCTTTGCCTCCTGGCCTTCATCGAGCAGATGGGGATTTGCCTCACTTTAAAGTATTTTCTCTCCACATCTCAAGCTAATTTGCAAAATTAATGTGAAACACGACATGTTTGTAAAGCCAGTCAACTGCTGTATCACTGTTTACTATGAGGGGAAGTAGATGAACCTGGGGGCAATGTAGAGAGCCTTAAAGGAGCAGGAGGGCAGAAGTTGAGCAGCAAATCCTGCCTTATAGCAGCAGGAACAAACCCATCCTCACTCCCCTCTTTTAGTAGTAGCAATATTAGCACAGCTGAGATGATACATGGGCTGACCTAGCACACTCAACACGTTGTGCTCAAAATACGAGGATGGCTTTAAGCCCCTTTTAGAAATGAGGAAAACGAGGCACTACACAATTAATCAGACTACCAAAAAATGCCAGAGCAAATCCAGAATTCCTGGATTCCCATCACATTTACTCTCCATTTCAAGAATGCGCAATAACATTGCCCAAATTTTCTGTAGTTTTTCTCATACACAAGCATCATCACTTCATAAAAATACCCCTGAGCCTTAAATGCTGTGTGGGGAGAGGAAAATCTCTCTGAGTATCATTAAACAGAAAAGCTCACTCTGCAGCACCACAGCACTATGTGAAACACAAAGTGCAATTTGTTTAAGCTGCCAGAAACCTGAAAGAACAGCTGAGAAACAGAATCACTGCAGCAGCCCTGACTCTCACCTTGGGTTTATTGTTACCGAGTCAGATCAGGTCAGCAGTTGAACACTGGGGAGAGGCAGTTATCTCTCTGGCAAGACTACATACAGATATGCATTTTCGAAAAATAAAGCTTGTGCACTTAAGAAAAAAATTTTATGAAACCCTATTTTTAAACTATAAATGGCACAGTGAACTATGGGAAAACTGGGCTTTTCAGAAGCATAGCTGCAGAGAAGCCTTACCTTCTTACACTAATATTTACACTGGGCCTTGGGGCTTTCACAGCTGCTACTGAGGAAGCACATTCTCATGCTCTTCTGGAGGAAATTAAACCTATTCTAACTACACTGTTTGCCAAACAAAAGGAGCCCGTGAATTCCCAAGGCTTTTTTTTTTTTTTTTTCTCTCCTTTTTTTGCATGCACCTGCAGAGATATTTTACCAAGGTGAGGCCAGCTTATTTTATCTTTGTCGGGCTATCCATTGCCATAGAAAACAGTGCTCAGAAGCCACATTCATACAGCACATAACTAGTAGTCCACTGGGGACTTGCTTTTAATTCTCCCTGAAAAATATATTAACCTGTTTTACCAGCTATTGCAGCAGCGCTAAAATAGTTCAGTAAAATAGTCACGTTCATGGAAAGAAGAAGGAGATGCCTCCTCCTAAGGCAGTTCAGAGGAACGCCCTTCTGAAAGTGCTTTTTCATCTCCATTGAGCGCATGCCAAGGTAGGATGCTTAGCTTAGGCTCGAACAGGCAACTTGGAAGCACTGACGATAGATGGGCAACACTCTCTCTAACCTGGATACACTCCGCTTCCACCAGAGTTAAGAGCATTTGAATCCAGCTGTGGTTCGGACATCTTGTCATTTTTACAACCTTTAACTCTGAGCACCTCACAGGCAGTAAAAACATTCTCCACAAAAAAGATGAAGATCTGAAGCTCCAAATATAGTGTTTGCTAAAAATACTTTCCTTGCAGATACCCTTTGCCAAATAAGTGCCAAAATTTCAAAGGTTAAATTATGACATTGAGTATTTGTAGTGTAAGCTTGTCTCTCCAGTGTTTCTTGGGAAGCCCAGCTGGCAGTCGGATACGGTGTCTTTCAGCTCAAAGACCTGGTCCAGGCAATAACTGGAAGTCGCTCTTTGATGGCTTACGTGAAACGAGGCAATGGATCTCAAGAAACGAGGAACCACATCACAAAAGCATCTGTAAGAGCCACTTCCTTTGTTGATACCACACAAAAGGCCAAGGACTGAACAAGGTAGGGAGAATGAATCCCTCAAAATAGCGTGTTCTTTCAAACATGACCACTTTTCCCTTGTGTCTCCTCTGAAAGCATCCCGGGGTATTTTATGAACTGTGAACTAAGCTAAGGATTTCTTCAAGAAATATACACAATTCCCATATTTTCACAGCAGGAAAAAGACGCAGGGCCTGTTGGCTCGCAGCATGTTGCAGCCATAGGACAGGACAGGGTAATTTTATAAGGACACAGGTAATATAGGACCAAAAGCTTTCATCATGAACACCAATCTTCATTTGTCATAATAAAGCCCCCCACACACTGGAAAGCATGAATCCCATTAATTAAGTTTGCTAGAAAGCTAAACTGTAAACATCACGGATACAATTCAAAACAGCATTCTTGGAAAAAAATAAAAATAATAATAAAACAAAATCAATAGTACTAACTAATGTGAACCCTGTGCTCAGATCTCACAAGACAATTGAATATTAACACAGTAACACATGATGGTGCTGTGCAGCAGGTTTAGAGATACTGCATGGAGAGAAAAGAGTGCGTTTCACTTGAAGATTAAGGCATTCCCAATTTTGGTACTTTGGAAAGAGCTTCTGATGCGAGTCAGTTATGCCTGTGAATTATGCAATGTCAAATGCAGCCAGTATTCCAAAAAGTACTAAAAACACCTATAAAGAGATTTTGGGACATGGTGCAGTCTATATCTACCACCTCAGGAAACCTTCTGGGTATTTAGAGCACACACCGGAGTTTCCCTTTCAGTCTCTTCTCTCTTGAAGTTGACGAGAGCAAAAAAGAATTCTTGCATAGAAGTAGCATTGTGTTCGGTACAAAAGCAAGTCAAAAATTACAAAGACATTTCTAAGGTTTTTTTTTTAATGAATACATTCTTTACTGGCAAATAATTAGACACTGTTAATTTAGAAAAAAAAAACAGGATTCAGTGCAGCTTTCTTATAAAAGCATGGGTCTGTTGAATTTCACTTCCTTTAAAAGCCTTTCACTCTTGGTTAAGCACAGACTACATCCCTGGTCAATTCTGACAGTGGAAGAGAAAAGAAGAGGAAGGTACAACCAGGAGCAGCACTTACTGTATCATAAGCAAAACAAAAACCCCTTGGACATTCATACATGATGGGCGCCTACTTCGGTGAGTGACTTCACCTTGTAAATCAGATGCTTTGTTGACAAGATGATCACCACCCTTGAATACAAGGAAGCTGCACCCTCAGTGCAGATTCAGACGTTCCAGACAGAAGTCTGGCCTTCCATCCAAGACAAATATGGCATTTAATCTGGCCGGCACTTTCTGTGCTTTATTAGTTTGCAATATCTAGTGAGGATTTACTTTACGATTCATATGGGGAGGTAAAGGGAAAAAAACAAAGAAATAAACAAACAAACCCTTCTATAACCAACATCTCTGCCGTCAAATCCAGCCCTGACTTAGCAGCCAAGAGAGAGGGGGAAAGCGGAAAGATTTCACAATGTCAGAGGATCATCTCATCATGCACCTCCATTCTTCACTCGCACATGAGGCAGGCACAGGCTCGCTATAGATTTCATATGTCCTAAGGAAGAACACATTTATCCTCTTACTCTGCATGGCAGGTTCCTTGAAGATGACAAGGCTGCTTTAAAAGCATTTGCTTTTAAACAAAACAAACAAACAAGCAAAAAGCATTTATATGGCGTTTCTCAGACTGAGGGGACTACAGCCAAGTAGAAATAAGACAGATACTGCCAAGTATGCCTAGTCACAAAAGTGAGTTTCTACAAAGAAAAAAAAAATTACAAGAACACTAACAGGCTTCTTTTTTTATTTATTTAAAGAAACAAATATCGTAATGGAAACTGTTGCATCCAACAATCATTCTTACATTTTCACTCCCTAAACAACACAGGCTCATCCAGCATCACAGGCTGAAACTGCCCAAGTTTGAACTGTAAACAAAACTGAAACCAGCTGTTTGAATTTACTGTTGCCTTAGTAAAAAAGGTGGCAAGGAGCTAAACTTACTTGATTTTCATTAGGGCGTACAAGTAATACTTTTTTTTTTCCTCCATTTACCTCATAATTACTCACTTCCTTTTTTGATTTTGACTTTCCACAATTCTTTCACTCTTTTCAAATGCTGTGACAATGTATATCCATGCATTCTTTTTTCCTAAACGCTGCTTTTGGTTTTAAAGATTATTTTATAAAGCAGGCTGATCCTTTGCTTATTTAAACAGATAACATGCAGGCACATTTCATCTTTAAACCTGCACCATGGGCAGAGCACAAGGGCCCATTTTGCTACCTCCAGCAAAGGTATCCCAGGTTGCCAGCTGCAAGGCGGCAGCACACCCTGTGAGCAGCCACTGAAATCGGTAGTGTGGGTCATGGCAAATTCATACAAGTGAAGTTCTTTCATCGCTGATATGGGCGCTATTTCCTGGCTCAAAAATGGCTCTGCTTACCCCTCCCATTTGCCACCACATAGCTGGTGTGGATATCTGTGGGAAAAAAAAGCAAAGAATCAACGTGACTATGATGCTTCTCAAGATTAATGTCTCTCTAACGAGACCCTAACACTTTGCGGAGATGAACAAACCATAGCTGTCAGAGACTACACTTGCACCAGGAACATAGAGCAAGTGTTAATAAGAGAGTAGGGACCATGGGAAGGAAAAATGAAGTAGAAAGTTCCTTCAGGTCATACCTCACGGTAAGGCACCACTGATATCAACTGAAGGAGCTCTGGCTATGCTTGCCTGAACTCAAAACTCCAGGTCTCAAGCCTTTGGGGATGACTCTGCATTTCCTTGTGCACCTGGAGCACACAGTGATTTCTGTGTACTCCTCCCTATGAAACTAACATAGCCCGTAAACACTAATAATTACTGAGCACTACAGCTGGTCTAGAAGCAGTGCATGCTACAATGCATGAAAAAGAGCTGAAAATTTTTCCAAATTGTTTGAAGGTTTGCTAGGGAAATTTGAAAATCTAAAGCATTCCACTTGGTTCCTCTCTCCCCAGATTTATCACTGGCCCTTGAGAAAAGGAAGGAAAGGGAGGAAAAAGAAGATGTAATGGGGAGAGGAAGGGATCATGTCTCCTCCACTCCCTTCATCTTTCAACCCAAAATAAATATATTCATTCAGGGCCTTTCCCCCTCTTTGAAATGAGATAGTCATTCTCAAATGAAATCATTTATTACATATATGAAAGAGTATTCCAAAATCCATCTATTTCCAACTATAATGCTGCCAGTTAGCATCCAATGCTACTCTTAAAGTACATGTACTTTCTGTGCTAATAGGAATATAAGGATATGAAGAATGCAGAATAGGTATCTCTCTTAAGCTTAGTCAATCTGCCAAGAAAGACAAGACTGCTTACAGTGACCTTCCAGAGAAGTAAGAAGTAATTTGTAATTCATTTTCTTACCTGAAATGACTTCTAATGATAATCGTACCTAAAGCCATAGCTTACCATGGCTTAGTGGTTTCCAAAATGCAGTCCACAAGACACTGCCAACATCATGGGGCTTGGTCAGTGGAACAGCCTTCTCAGTGTTTTATTTGTTTGTTTTATTCCAAGATGCACAATACTCTGGGGAGTATGTTGTGGGCTGAGAAAAGTTTGTGATTCCGTGAGCTTGAGAACTAGCGCTTCGCTAGGGCTGCTGATTAAGCACTCCATGATTTGTATAACTCCACTTGATTGACAGCTGTAACACTCAGTATGAATCAGCTGAAGATGAGCTGTATTTGACTTCTTGTTTATATCTCTTCTAAGCAGATACTACTCTTAAGGTCAATCATATTCACATGTTATACTATATACTTTTTTTTTCTCTCACTATGGAAATCTGCTAAACTTTTATTAAATGTTTGATATGATGCCCATATTCTGCACTTCATGTTTTCTGAACACTTCCAAGAAACAGTTTTGGTCTACAGATTTTTTTCATCTTAGTGTAATTTTGCCTGACTTTAAGTTCACTAAATTACTATGATTCAAAGGGTGACAGCAAACATAATGCTTTTCTATAGAAAAAACACTGAGAGGAGAAAACACTGAGAAATTTTTAATTCTTACTTAGGCATCTGAGCAGTGAGCTCACCACATGCAGCTTGGCTATTCAGAGTACAAGTGGGCCAAGATGCTCACATAATAAATATTTTAAATGAACTCTGTTTAGCTGTTAAATAAAACTCCCTGGGAAGATGTACATGGCAAAGTGGTGAAAGAATCTCCAAACAAAGATTACCCACACAAGAGAGCCCATCTAATATGTTTGCATATACAATGGTCACCTATATATATCGTTACACAAGATTTCAGAGGTGAATTCATAGCAAATTTCTACTTTAATAAACCCTGCTTCTCCACCCTTAATTAGTACTTCCTAATTAATAAGACACTATCTATGCTTATTAGGATTGTGGCAGAGCAGAACAATTAAACCTTACTGTAAATAGTATTTACAATATATAGGAATGTGAATGTTTCCCCCCGTATTTTGGGAGCAGGCTTCATAATTTCCTATAGTGTTAGCAGAAACCAAGATCTACACTGTAACTAATTTCAAGAAGTGATGGAAATTATTTTAAGCCACATATGGCAGATCAGTCACGAGGAATATCAATCCAGCTGCTCACAAGGACAGTATTTACACTGTAGCAGGCTAACCAAACCCAACCAAACCCAATGACAAGGACACACTTGCACAATGCCACACATTAGTGATACCGGCAGCCGTAATTACTTTCATTCTCCTTATCTTGAAGGCCAGAGCTCCCTGTGATAAACACGCTACTTTCCAACATATGCCATTGCTTTGAACCCCACCATAAAAACACCTGACTTGGTAAATAGGTCTTGGCAAGTGTATTTACTGCACAAATACCTGTTAACCAAAAGCCATCACCATGCTAAATAGGAATGTGTGTCAACAGGTGCCTGTTACAAATAGGTAGCAGCCATATCTTTCGTTGTCTCTCACTGCCATGCATTTTGGCCTACTATTCCACAGAAGGGCTCATAGTCTGAGAAGAGAGTTCCCCTACAGTTCAGGTTGTTTGTTTGGTAAGTATATATTCAATTAATCACACAGAATGACTTTGTTCTCAGTCTTTCATTTCTACAGTTTGCAAAAAAAAAAAAAAGGTACTCCCCTTCAATCCTTACTTTTCCACCAAATCCAAATTGAATCCGTTCTCCTTTTTGTGCTCTGCCAACTCTGCCAAGCTCTAAATACCACAAAACAGAAGAATCAAGTTATCTTTCAATTCAAGAAAAAAGTGCCTTGCCTTAGAACAATACCACATAATGCTTTTATCTGCAGAGCTGCCTGTATAAGCTACCCCCTTTAGAGGGGATAGAGCGTGCTAAAAAGGCAGTGACATTTTGAGTGGAACAACTCTTTCATCAGGCTGATATTTGGCTGCCATTCTGGTTACCTCCCTTATAAGGCTCCAGTGAGAGGGAGGAGCTGGGAACGTATTATGCAACTATTCATTGTAAAAATAATTACAATAAATTTTAAGAAACGACTGTGTAAACGACTGTATAAAATCTATCCCAGTAGACTGAGGCAAGACAAATAGAGACTGACACTGCTGGACTAAGTGCTATTTCTACCTGGCTGCTGTGGCAAAAGAGGATGTTTCCCCTAAAAGACAACATTTTTCTTGGTTCCTCTAGAAAGATGGGAACATTAAGCCCAAAGCTTTTCCTACCTTCTCTGCATTTTTGTTCATTGTGACATTAGATGGCAGTTGACTCAGATCTTCCTCAGAATTATATTCAGTTCTACTCATTCTCTAAGAGGCAGGTGTTAATTCGTACACTATAAAAAAACGAAGTAGAAAATGGCAGCCTAGAAGAAATGTCAGCTTTAAAAAACCACCCCCTCCAAGTGACCCGACCCTTTTCCACAGAGGGCCCCAAACTGGCTGGCATCTGCAGGAAGAGGTTCCTCTGCAGCACTTTAGAGATGCAACCAGGAGTCCAAAGTGGAGCACAAGTGTCTGGATGCTGCCTCTGCTGCGTCAGGATCAGGAGATGGATCATAACCTTGCAAATTGCCTAAACACTCTTCATCTCCCCTCTCTTGGCAAGACGCTTCTGTCAAGTGCCTTTCTCTTGCTCAGTCCTTGAGTTCTCCTTAGCAGGAAGTTTCAGGGTAGTCATATGTCTCATAGAAGTATTATTTCATTTTTTTTTTCAATCTAACCTTTTTGCATATAAAAGCTGAGTTTATTAGTAACTCCCATGGCTTTGCAGAGCCCTGGCATCTTTCTTTTAACTGCATCCAGCTTGAGCAGAACTGTGTTTTCCATAAGCATTATTCTTCTACATAAAAAGCTCACACAAAGAACCCTAAAACACGTACTTCTTCCCAGCAAGGTAGGCACTTGGCTGAAGTTTTCTGATTGTTTGTCTAAGGTGGTTTGTTTACTTATTTTTGTTTTACTACAAGGAGATATAATATGTGGAATTTCTTGGCACATTTTAGCAGTGCAGTAGTAATGCCTTACAATTTAATGTGACATTACACACAATACTCTCATAAGTGCAAACTAGTATCTTTATTACACAGCCAGCAAAAGGCCTGTTTCCCTTTTCAGAAGGGTCTCACAACTTTCCATCTGTTTGAAAGATAACAAAAAACTTATTTGTTTCCACTTGCATGGAAGGGAATTTCATGAATTCCAATATGCCAAGATCTCTGCTAAGTTCGCTGCTCCTCTACAGCTTGTCAACAACCACAGGCTCAAGCTCTGGAACACAAGGGGCAGAGCCCAAGCAACTTGCAATCCAATAGACACTCTTCCTCTTGCACAATTCCTCTCCCTATACATATGGGAGGTAGCTCCTTACACTTCCTCCAGTTCCCTCTCCCAATTGTCACAATCTCAGTCTGTGCAACCTGCCTGCACCAAACGAATACTTAATCCTGTCTGTGCTTCATTACTAAAAGGTGAATAGTCTGCTCTGGCTTTACTGCTTCAGGACATTTTTGCTATTGTGAAACCTCACACACCCAAAACTACTATTTTAATCATTCTTTCCTTTTACTAGCAAAAACACAGCACACAACTGCTCCTCTGACAATGAAGCAGTCTCCTGAAGCAATTTTAAAGTATCTGTTTTCTTCATCATATTCAGTTGCAATTTAAAAACAGATTTCACCTAAAAATGTGCGTGTTTAATTGCTTACAGGTATAAATATTAAAACCTACATCACTAATTCTAAATTTACAGTTCAAAACAGATGTCAAAATTACTGAGAAATTAGAAAATTAGGTACTATGATCAGTGAAGAGATTTGAAGCATAAAGATTAACATTCTCTCTCAATATGCCGTTTTGTTTTGCTTTTTCAATCTCAACGGAGTATGAGGAGAGATACTAAAGCAAGCCTCACAAAGTGACCTGATTTCACAAGTAAAAGACAGTATTAAGCATGACAATTGTCCATTTTAATGCTTTCCATGCCAAAAGTGACTTACTTTCCTTGTCATAAATTCTTCCTGATTCATTCATTAATTCCCTCGGCCTCTGTTTTGTTTTTCTTGTTGTGAAAGAAAAATGTTCTATTGTTTCCTCAAGCAGATGCAGGAGCAATGGGATTGCCAAAAATCATTCTGTCTTAGAGCTGCAGGACTTTTTGTACCAATCGAATGATCAGGTCCACTCTTCTGTGTTTGGCAGTGACCTAACTTCTAATCTCCAAGTAAAAATCCCTCATCTTACCTCCATTTCACCATGTAAATTCACACCACATACAAAATAACCCTGCCCCTAGTTCATACCCCATAACATGAGATTTGGCTACCCTCCTGGTAAAAAAAGGTCTTCTCTACAGTTGTTTAGTCACCAGACTTTAAAAAAAAAAAAAAAAAAAAAAAAAATCCATCCTGGTTGGATTAAACTTCAGCCAGTTATTTACTAAACCCACATTTTTATGCTATAGTAATGCAGCTACTATTGATAGCGGGTTCTAAGTGTGCTCTAAATGTGGTTATATGTTGAAATGAGCTGGGAACAAGAGACAAGGGATTTTCTGGACAATAGTATGTTAGATTTATGTCAACTGTCATTACCCTAAGACATACAAAGCCTCTTTATGGGGGACTAACAGCGAACCATTTACCGTATAATATCAGCTTACTCTTTTGTGCTGACAAATACTGTATTCAGAGAGGTAATTGTTTTTATTGTAATACACATCTAGCCTGTAGTTCTTAGAATACAAACAAAGTTTATCTTTACAAAGTTTAGCTTCACATTCCAACTCCCTGGTCATACCGAGCAGGGAGCAAAAAATTGAGGCTGAGCAAAAAACATTTTGATTTGAAAAAAAAAGTTGACTGAGTGAAAAATGAATTTATGGGAGAGAAGATATGCTTTTGAAAAAATAAACTTCACAAAGCTAATCAGGTACCATGGACAAAAACAGCGCTCCTCAAACTGTGACCGACTTGCATTCACCAAAGAACTCAAAAAACACACAAGCTACAGCAAGTGGCTTAAATAGTTAACAGCTACACCAGAAGTCTACCTACTGTTCACGCTTCCAAAGCACAGTGACAGCTGAAGCAAATGAGGCTACACAAAAGTCCCAAGAAACAATAAGCTAGACAAACCTCACTCCTGTGCATAGGAAGTCATAAAGTCCTCTCCTGGGGATAGTCTCCCACTGCACACCCAGAGCACAGGGGTCTGATCCAGCTGCTGCACGTTAATAAGGATTGAGGTTTTTTAAAGATTAAGTTTAGATTAGGCTCAAGAAATAAAGCATGATACCCCTCTGCTATAAATACTTACTTCGTAATTCTGTTTAGTTAGAGGGTTTGGGTGTTGTTTTTCCTCCGAAATGAAAGTGACATACAGAAGATTTACTTTCAGGATTTTTAAACCTGTTAAGCTCTATTTAAAGGGAATATGCATCATGCCACGTATATGGTGAAAACAGCTACGTTTTATTTACACAAAACAAAGCTGACTTTCCCTAATTCAAAAGGCCTTTTTTTTTTCCTATGAGTAGAAAAACCTGACTGTGTATATCTCAGAAGATGAAACTGCCTCAGTACCAGATCTGCATTACTGTACACATCAGCACACAGTAACAGGTTCCTCACATACAGCAAGCACGATCGCTGCTTACCACCTCTCAGATTAGCAGCATATTTATAAGTATTTCAGCTAGTGTCCTGAGTAAAGTCAAGACTGATACTGTTTCACCCCTCAGTTTCTAAATGATAAGGAAGGAAAACGGCTTTTAAGATTCATGTGTATTTTGGGCACATTTTATAAAACATGCACAACAACTCAGTGAGATTATCAGCATTATACACACTTGCAAACAATATCCCAGCACTTGCAGAGACTGTTTTTCCAAACAGTGATCAGGAGACAAAATTCAGTATATGTCACAGAAACTGAACACCTGCAGTCTGAAAAAGAAATCTCACTGCTCTTCAGAACAAGACAAGTAAAAAGCAAAACCACATGAATGGGGTTCATCAGGCTGGGGTTTGGAGAAGAATTTGTTTGTTTTGGTTTATTTTTTTTGATTTAGTTAAGTCTTTAACATTGCTTTTCATTTACAGACTATTCCAAGTCTTGCTTATACTTATTCTGGATTTTTGCAGCAGGAAGCCTGTACATAACATCATCGGAGGCTGTCTTTCAGCATGCGTGGAAAGTCTATTTTTGTGATCCCAGCAGTTTGAATTTAAAACAGAAAACAACAACAGTCGGAGGCACCTCATATCTCTCTGCATTTAACTTTTATGCCAACACCTCAGTCACTGCAAATTGGCCGACACAAGCCAGAACAAAAGCTGAACTGTCAAACTACAGGCCAAACCTCCCCCCAAACTCCTCTGAGTCCAGGGAAAACGTTACACGGGCAGTTTTTGATTTGCTCACCCGGGAGAGTGGAAACGTATAGTTTGTTTCACGTATAGTACAGAAATTTTTAAATAATAATAATAACGATAATAACAAAATAACAGGAGGGCAGGGCACCCTTACACGAGGAAGCCGCATTAAGGGTTGCTCGCACCGCCGGGCCCAGCGGTCGCCCAACGGCCGCCCGCCCAGGGGGCTCCCCTGACCCCCGCACCCCACAGGAGGGCGCAGCCCCCGCGGCGGCCGCTCCGAGCGGGGCAGCAGCGCGGAGATCCCGCGGGCGCCGCGGCTGCCTCACGGCGGCGGGGCGGAGAGGACGGAGCGGAGCTCGCCAGCCTCCCGTGACAG
>VZSV01000089.1:866381-899594 GCA_013398735.1 Nothocercus julius
GCTGGAGGAGGCGAGACTTCCTCCGAAATAGCCGGGCCGGCTCCCGAGAGATTCGCAGCCCGGAGGGACCGTGTTTCTCTGCCGGTTAAAGCAGCCCGCGTTAAACTTGGCTTTCGGGTGACTTTGGTGGCAGGCGTTAAGCCAGAGGGTTTGCCAAGGCGAGGAGATGGCACCGAGGGGAAAAGTGCTGTGGAAGTGGTGTGCACAGGTGCCCAAGGAGCTGAAAAGAGAGGGATGGCCTGAAAGAGCAAACGTGTGTGCAGGCCCCTTGATGCCTTGCTGTCATTCTAGTTGCACCAGTGGAATGCAAGGGTGTTACCTCAGGTAGAGGAGAGCTAAAACCCCGCTCTCTCTTCCTACTAGGTAATAAAAAAGCAGCAGCAGAGCAGCCACATTTGCAAGGAAACTTATCCCAAGCAAGATTAACCCATACATCCTGGCATTGACGGAGTCAGCTATGTAGAACACAAACCTCTGAACTTGAGCTGGCAGTGGTGACCAAGATACCTCAAGGTACTTCTGCTTCCTTCATAAACACGGCTCAGGGAAGCTAGAGAAGGTTTGTCCTAGCGTCATTTCTTGACCTGAGCATGGTTTGCTGATAAAGACAACTTGTTTAGATGAAACATTGAATTGATTTTAACTTCACTGCTTCTTATGCAGTCTTAGGAGCTTTCCACGCTAAAACAAAGCTCCACAGAGATTGTACAATCCCAGGGCTTTATACAATCCTAGGACTTTACTCCTACAAGTGGATCTACACTTCGCCCTTGGCTTTTAGGCAGAGCCAAGAAATATGCCGTGAACCTACGAGAGCAAAGTGGTCTACCTACAGAGATCGGTTTCAGCAGCATAAGCTTTGGTAGGTTTGAAATAAAAGAAGACTAAAATTAGCATATTTTAACTTGAATGAGATGTAATAAGGGCTGCCCTTTGTGATAGCAGGGCTGCTGTGTTTCCACATTTGTCACTTGTGGTAGGGAAGTTGTGCGTGCTCATTTACCATGTTGCCACGTTGAAAGCGTAGACAAAAAGTGGAAAAAAACTAAAAGTAAATTCAAAATAAATTTGTAATGAATCTAAAAAGCAATATTTCGCTAAAGTACTCGTTCTGGAGTAAAAGTCTTTAAAAAATTTTAACAGTGGTAGGGAGGAATGAATGAAAGCCCCCAACAGCTATGGGTACTGATTTTGATTAGGGTTTTTTGTTGTTTTGGGAATTCTGATTTCAGCCACTTGTTTCTATTTGTGTCCCCCCCTCCCAAAAGTCATCAGAGGGAAGCTGGAGGAGGCAGGGTCAGTCTCAGTCATGAAGAGGACCAGCTGTGACAATGAAAACTGAATGGATATTCACAATGTGATGTTACAGTTCCTGATTTGCTGCTGCTGCTCCTCTTGTGGGTCTTGCCAGCATAGCAGATGGCAAACACTGAAAGGTTGCTGTGCCAGTGGAAAATTACTGAGTTTTGTGTTGGTCTTGTGCATGTGTGTGTGTGTGAGGAGGAAAAAGCGGGGGCGGGGAGGGGGAAGCATTTATTTATTTATTTATAATTTTCACAAGAGGAAAACAAATGATTCATAAGACTATAAAAATTATTGATGTCTAAAAAGCTGATCTGACACTTTAGACGAATGATGCATATTTGTTTACATTATAGAATTCTATGTGTGTTTTGAGTTTTCCTGAATGGTAGTTTTGACCAAAAAAAGAAATAAATGGTAACAATGCAAGTCTATGTTCCTTAAGTGGCTGATGGAAAAACAGTGTTTCATGTTTCTATTTTTACCTGGTTATAAAAGTATTCATGTTAGGAGATTTTCCATTGCAAAACAGACATGGTTTACTTTAATTTCTCAATTTTACATTTGCATAGCTGCACCCATAGAAGATCATCTTACTTGATCTAGCAATGGATTCACCTCTTTTGCAGTTGAAGGCAATGGGCTATCTAGCATGAATAAAGTTGAACACAGCCATAGCTTTTGAAGGTCTGCAACCTTAAAGAAAGCAAAAAATCAAATGCTCACTCTTAAGTGAACCATGGAAGAACCAAACTTGCAAATAATTTCTGTGCAGGCGGATAAAGTGGGGAGGGTTGACAGAAATGCATAAGATTTTACCAAAGGCTCTGAGTGGTGCAACCCGACAGTTAAAAGCAGTAGTGTTTGCTTAATAACTTTTATTTCTGTATATTGTCAGGCTTAGCCCTTAATTCAGAGGTAGAGGAACCTATTCCTTCTTCCCAGAAGAACAAAACCATTTTTTTTCTAAGTGTACATATCTCTGCACTGCTATATGATGTTCTGCTCTGGCACGTTGCAACACGCGGTGAAAGGTTCTGTGCTGGCCAGGTCTGCGGGATCAGGATACACCCTGGTGCGCAGCAATTAAAGGCAAATACAAAAGCTCAAATAGTGCCTGTCAAATTCCACTGAACCTCTGAAGCCTTAAAAAAAAAAAAAAAACTTAGGGTAAAGTCTGTAGCAAACCAAAACAATGTTGCCCTCATTATTGTAATTCAAGAGAGGGATCACTGGTCTGTGAAAGGACATGTGTGTGAGGTTTTACATGAATTTCTCCTGCAGTCGATTGATGTTAACAGATACAAATTGCCATATCAGAGCCATGCTGGAGATGTCTTTTGGAAAGATTCTTCTTTTTTTAACCGGTAAATAGCCTTTTTGACAGCAGAAATAATATACAAATGTTTATCAGAGACATCACTAGTAGTCTGCAGCGATCTACTTAGTGTAGCATTAGGAAGCAATTGTAATGTTCTGAACTTGCTTTCTTACTATTTTTCTATACCATATAAGCCACATGTATTTCTTCAAAATAAGCCAAAAAACTCTAAAACTTGTAAGATAGGTTAATGCAAACTATACAGAAACATTCATCAAGATTTTCTAGTGTCTTATTATGACTTTCTTAGCTGCTTTATACTATTTTTAATACAAATTTTACTTGTAACTTCCTGATCTGCCTAAATTATTAAAGTATATAGTCTCTTTGTCATTTAATACGTAGAAGACCAGGAAAAACTGCAAAACCTTTAATCTATTTTATGGAACTTCCTTCGAATAATATGCTATAATTCCAACAAGATTTTGCATCTCCTGAATGTCCTTGAGACTGCTGGCTGATTCCTTTGGGACATAGTCATGAATCAAATGCTCTGAAAATTCTTGGGCATAGAAGGAAATAGTATTTCTTAATAGACAGAATGCACAATTAGATGAAGGCACCACTTCATATGCAATGTTTCATAGTCAGATTAAAACACTTAAGAAGGTCTTGGACCTGCAGATTTGTGGAGAATTAGGTATCTATCTGATTGAAATAGATTGTCCTGTATTCTTCTGTGAGACTATTCTCATAAGTAACATTACTCACATAGCTGTTTGCTAGGTCAGGCTCCTTATTTAGGAAACTGGCATTAATATTTAAAAAGATGTAACAACATAGGAATGCCTGCACCAGTGAGGTCCCAGGCACTGTCTCAATCGCAGTTTGTCTTCCCAGTGATCATGGGCAGATATGCCCGGAAAATGAAGGACAAAACTAATGCATGATGAATTCCCTTAAAAGCCTCCCACCTCCAACTATCCTGAGCTTGATGTGGTTGGTCTAAATAGTAACTTCCAATGGATCACTCTTCCAAGTGCTTGTGCAGTATCCCAGTATCCTTCTCCAGGTACCAAACACTACAGCAGGGAAGTCCACAGTCTGTAGTGTGAAAATCAGTTCCTTTTGTTTATCCTGGACGTGGCTCCTGAGAGAAAATTGTTAAGACTTCTAGTTTGGGTATTGGAATAGACGTGAACTGTTGATCTATGTCCATCCTGTGAGTGCTACTGTGTTAGTTTTTTTTCTGTTTTTGTTTGTTTGTTTGTTTAATATCCCACACTTTCTCAGTTGCCTTTATTCCAGGCTAAAAAGTCCTGCCTCAGAAGTCATTCTATACTGTTCATCATCCTTGCTGCCCTTCCCTGAACCTCTAATACGTATTTTTAGAAGTAAAGAGTATTCAAGGTGTGGGTGAACCACCTCTTTATACAGCAGGTTATACCTCCTGCCCATCCTATTAATTTGAAGACTGAGTACATAATTTGCTGCCCCTTAAAATTAGTAACAAACTTGTTATTTTTTACTAGGTGCCTTTCAGAGACATTTGCAATTATCCAACTCTGTTCAGTACTGTGGCCAACTCACAGCCCTCCTTCGAAAGTTTTAATTTTACTTTACTGAAAGCCAGGGTGCTTTGCTTTAAGCAAATAGGTGCATAATACCTATGTCACAGGGAAACCATTTGTGCTTCCATATGCCTAGTCTACAGAGCAAAGCAACCCATTCAACTAAAAATAAAGGAAATTACTATAGCTGGTTTACAGATTGTCATCTCATATTCTGAGCGTCTTAGCAATTCATAGCTATAGTTGCAAAACCAGTGTTTTGCCAATTTTTAATACAATCTAAATGGCTTTTTTTCCTATATAATTCTTCTTTTTAGCATGAGCTTCTGGCTTGGCTTGGACTTTTGCAGGAGGTTTGGAACCCACAGCAGGGTTCTTCCTGGCAAAGAGACAGCAAATTCCTCAGGCAGGAGTTAAAGATGTGACAAATTTGGTTCATTTTGTAAGCAATTAAAATATTTATAGCTGAGTTCAATCAAACAACGTCATCTCTTAAAATATTATTATTCCTGGATTCTCTTTGGAGAAAATCCTTCAGGGAATGGCTAGAGACGTATTTAATACATGATCTTTTTCCATAAACAAAGAAACACTGAAAGTCTGGAACAAAAAATTACCAAAAACACTAATAATAGCAATCTTTGATTTTTAAGGAAGCTATTCTTCCTCAGTTAGCATAGTCGTCATGTCCTTTCCTTAAAATACTATAGTGAAGTTCACAGTCTTTCTAGTCAGACTCCTGAATACATAAGAACATGTTTTACAAAAAAGTCTGTTTTTCAGATACTTTGTTCTTTGTTAAAATACTTGACTGTTCTTACACTGTTTCAGGACTGAACATTTGCTTTTTCCTTTTAGCAAAGGTTTTCTTTAGATTCTTTGCTAGTTTCATGGTTATTTTTGCATGGTACATGGAAGACTGTGTAGATTGCAAGCTTGCCACACAGTCTGTCTTCTTACTTAGGTTTGCTTTCTGCTTCCTTAGCTGCACAGCTATGTAGTTCAGCTTTTGTGTCTGACATAAAGCTCTTAAAATAAATTAAGAGAAAAAGAAACTGGAACAAGATGTAAACGAAATGATGCAACTTGCTGTTACATTCTGTTCCCTGCTTTTCAACCCTAATGCATCTGTTTTAGTGCCTGATACCAACGTCTCTCTATTCACAGGAGCTACTGAACACAGGGGCTTCTGTGTTCTTGCTTGGCAGGGAAGGCTTGGCTCCACAGCATGGATCCCTGTCTCTCTTAGGAGAAGAAGGACAACAAAACAAAACAGACCCAGGAAGCATGGAGACGAGCCTGCCTGGAGCTGGACCGGTCGTATTTCTTCTCTCTGACTTGAAGTCCCACACCTCAGGTCACAGGACAGGGTTGTGTGTCCAGTGTTGCAGAATGGGGATGACGTTTGCCTGCTCAAGGTGCAAAGCTTCTTGCCTCAAGGCTATAGGAATGCCTGCTGGCCTCTTTCCCTTTAGACATCCTTGCATATAGTTGGATGGCAGAGGAGTCAAAGTCTGTAGATAGTTCTTGAGTCTATAGTTCAAAGTGTGGAGTTGGCATGGAATAAATGAGAGCAGGTTGCAAGGAAGCCAGGATAAAACTGCATGGGTTTGTAAAGAAAGATACCTAAGACGATGAAGAAGAACACAATCCCAGGGACCAAGGAGTCTCAAGAGCAGACCATCTGCTTCTTTCCATCATGGAACAAATAATGCAATAGTGTAAGTGGCTCACCAGCGAGAAGTCTTGGAGATATTTCTTCCCCAAAGCTAAGTTAATCTAAGACTAATGCAGCTCTGCAAACTCTTAGCTCAAAAATTTTAAGCCAACTCTCCCCTCCCAAACATGCACAAGAGCATGATTTAAAAAGAGAAGAAAGAGCTCATGATGAGGACGAAATTCTAGGGTTTGGCAAGTGCTTTCATTCTTTGACTTACTCTGCCTTTCTCCCTTACCTCCCATTTCCCCCTGCATCCTCTGCCGAAGTGGGACAATTAGAGCTGGACCATTCCATTCTAAATGTGCAGAAAGAGCAAGCCCCACTCTGCTGTGTTCTTGCTTTGCATTTGCAATCCCAGCACAGCTTCTCCTTTGTTTACAGCATATGGAGGATGTCCTGACAATGTCTTTCACTACTGACTCTTCCTTAGTGAACAGTATAGGAGGTATTTTCTGTATTGTTTGCTGTATAATAGCATGGGAAGTCCTCTCCAAGTTTGTTAAACCAATGTGGTTCACTTTCAAGAAGTGTTTCACACTAGACAGCACTGAAGACAAATGCTTGACTCCTTGCTGTTTCTGCCCGAAGTGTGTTCCTTCTGAACCTCTGCTTCAGCTCAAAGCTACGGCTTTCTGCTAGTGAGGAAGGCTCTATTACTGCCCAAGTTGCAGAACGGACCCTTCTGCTTTGCCACACGGGCTCCAGGAGGTTTCTGTCCCTCTCAAAGACCTCTGGGGCATCTCAGTGCCTGTCAGTGCTGCTCTCAACTGTCTATTACATGCAAGACTCAGCAGTCCCTGCTGTGCAAAGAGAGAAACTATGAACTGGGAATTCTTTAATTGCCTGAGTTTTCTTTGCAACAGTCTCATAAAACGAGCCTGAAAATATGACATAAGAGAAGACCTTTGTAGATTCCTTGTATTTTTTTTTTCCTAAATCTGAAAAAGTGTCCCATTTGCATGAACTCTTAAACTTACTGATAGCTTCTTCAATGTCTGAGGTATCTCTTTGTGGTGCAGAACTGTCAGCTCTTGAGGTCTGGGTGTTTGTCATGCAGGTCATTAAATGCAGGAAAAATCTACAGGGCATAAAAACGTTAAGTCACAACTTGGCAAGGCTCAGTTCTTAAATGAGCTGGCATCTTAGCAAATTTGCTTAGTTACAGATATCCTCTAAAGTAAAGTAGGAGTTTCTAAACAAAATATTTCAAAATCACAGTGTAACTATAATTTGAAATGATGGTATGAGAGTCAGTTCCCCCATGTCTCTCATGTAGTCCTTATAAATATCCATAAAACCTACTCAGTTTCTTCTAGCAAAGGATGAATTGAGCTGTTGGTAAAGTCTTGAAGTCTTAAATTATCAGGAGTGAGTTCTTGGTTCGTGTGAATTTTATGGGGTTTCTGAATCCGGCCACTTGTCTGATACACACACACATACACACACAGGCAAAGTATTTTAATCTGGTACATGGAGATGTTCAGTCCCCTAGCCTGTCAGCAAGATCACTTGCATTCCTAAGTTTTCATGTCAATGAAGAGTAGATGAACATGCTGCTGCTTTACACTGCCTGCATGCTCATCCAGAGAGGGGAGTATGCACTTCTTCCATTCATCTCAGAAGTGACCCTCTTTAGGTTACCAAATAGAGTGCTGACTATTGCATTGCAGCGGTAGTCTGCTTCCAAAGTCTGCTAAGGAGAGGAGCTGGGCAACTACTGGCTTTGCAGGTGAGACCATAAAAAATCACCCTGCGAAGATATATTTTGTAATTAGTGTAGCATTTTGGTGTCTCACATGTCTTGTAGGCAGAGCTTGCAAAAATTCTATCATCCCAATTTAGCCCCTCAATGCAGAGATTTAATTATGCAGCCATGTAAGCTACATTTGCAGTACAGAGTATGTAAACATACTGTCATTTCCTTCCTTCTTTGCTGATCTTCTTTTTGAGATTAATCTCTCTTGTCCATTTTTTTTCTCTTCCACTAAGGCAACTGAAAACATAAATTCCATAACTAGCCTTTTAATATACCACAGGCACATGCTGGAATATAATGATCTATGCACAATCTCCATCTGCAAGAGAAAAGAAAAAGTGATTACAAATTAAGAAAATAGTTACAAACTTTGTGCAGTCTCATGGTTGCTTAGACTATTTATGAGGGAGAACAGAGAAAG
Organism: Nothocercus julius; assembly: GCA_013398735.1. Classification (NCBI taxonomy): domain Eukaryota; kingdom Metazoa; phylum Chordata; class Aves; order Tinamiformes; family Tinamidae; genus Nothocercus; species Nothocercus julius. Next base: position 874,473 of record VZSV01000089.1, read on the forward strand.
GGAACCAATTCAGTTCCATTCCAGTTATCTTGAGGGCTTGGCTCTTCAAGTGGAAATAATCCAATTACTTGTCACAACATGAGGAAAATAGGTCTAATAAAGATGAGCCCAGACCCTAAAAAAATATAAGGTCAAATTTAAGCAAACAGCTGCGATGATTTCCATGCAGTTTTTGCAGAACCTTCTCTCTGCATTGTCTCTGAATAACTACAGTGTCACGGAGGGTAGAGGAGTGAACCGAGGTACATTCAGCTGCACCAGTTACATAATGCCCAAGTTCTGCAACAGACGTTACACCCGATCAAATTCTTCTGGTGTCCCCAGGAGAGCAGGGTCCTGTGCAGAGGCTGCTGGCCATGAATGGAAAAGGAGCAAGTAATTAAGTCTGCGGTGCTTAAGTCTGCCGGAAAAGGGACGCAGGGGGCCTCATGGAGAAAAGCTTTTCAAAGGGGCATCAAACACTGAATCCCCAGAGCTCTGCTCCCATCCTCCCGGGCAACAGCCGAGCACCAGCCCTGGTTCTCAACAATCATTGTGATTCAGACAGCTGGGCAATGAGCTGCCAGCAGGGTGGCTGTATATCTGGAGCTTCTAAATAGGCGTTTCCTATTTCTTCAAAGGGAGCAGAATGTTAATCCAAGTCCGTCTTTGGTCCTTACCCCATAATTAGCCATGCATACCCCTAGCCTGGCCACGTGAGCTCACGCAAAGCTCATGGAAAAGAAAAAAAAAACAGTACACCCCAAAGGAATATTGAGATAACAGCATAGGTTTAGAAGGACAACAAAATGTCAGATAGCCCTGATTTGTGAGGGGCTGCTAAAGCAAGCAGCTGGTGATAATTTCTTAAAATTTAAACTATTATCTCCTGTGTCTCAGCAACAGCAGCATTTATTAGTAATAGCAATACTTAAGAGGCTATTTCCAAGAGGCCTGCATATACTAGCGTTGTTTTTGCTAGCTGGAATTTTTTCATCTGCTGAAATCACTAGTGATCCCTACACTTTAAGGAGAATCCTGTCTTTTTGCATGCAGAAGCTGTGGAGCAACTGTAAAATCAGGACTGAAACCTTTGGTTCTGCACTCTGAATCATATATACTAGGAAAATGTCATGGCAGTGGACATGGAAAGGAGAAGTGTGAACAAAAACACCAGTCAGCTCCTTCCCATAAGTTTGAAAAAAGTTCTTACTGGAAGAAAATGTAGCAACTCAGACACTAATATGGTGGAAGTGGCAGGTTTAGTTTCCTTTTACAAACTGCAGAGATCAAGCACAGAGCTGTTGACAGGTACCTCCAATTAGACATACTTACATCATTTGCTTTCCCTTTCCCCTTTTCTCCCTTGCAGTCTGTTCCTCTCCCACCCTCTTCCCATCCCGAACAACCAACCCATGCTGGTCAACTGACTAAGGAAACACTGATGATAGGAGGAAGTCACAGAATCACAGACTGGCTGAGGTTGAAAGGGCCCTCTGGAGATCATCTAGTCCAGCCCCCCTGCTCCAGCAGGGACACCTAGAGCATGTGGCACAGGGTGGCAGCCAGGTGGGTTTGGAAGATCTCCAGAGAAGGAGACTCCACGACCTCTCTGGGCAGCCTCTTCCAGGGCTCTGTCACCCTCACTGGAAAGAAGTTCTTCCTCACATGGAGATGGAACTTTCTGTGTTTTAATTTACCCATTACCCCTTGTCCTGTCACTGGCCACCAGGCTCAGCAGCACAGAGATCAGTGCAGAAAGGAGAGCAAGTGCAGAGGTGATGATCAGGATGTTTTGGCATCTGCTGCCAACACGCTGCTGGCAATGCTGGCATAGCCAGACTAAAATTAGGTCAAATACACACAAAGAACTTACAGTCAGAGCCATCTCTCTGGTATTGACGTGCATATGGCCGTGCTCTACCAGGCTGTGACAGTTCATGGACCAAGTGCTGTCTGGAAGTCACAATATAAAACTGTAGCCTCTGCTGAAGTATTATTGACTTGCACACACAAACACACACAGAGCATGAAGGCAAAATCTTGAGAGACATTTCCAGAACAAAAAGAGGAATTTGTGAGAGACTTTCAGAAGGAACATACTTTGTAAAGGAAATGCTTTTTGTCTCTTTAAGCCTTTTGTTTTCTTGATCTGACAGGCCCCCAGTTTTGAGCCTTTTTCTAATACACACATTTACAAGTATATTAAGGAAATAATACCCTAATTTGATGATATGAACAATGATGATAGAGCAGTTGCTATTAAAACAGAGCTCCATAAATTGCTAATGGAGCCAGTAAGGGAAGGGAACCAGTCAGCTGGGGCCGACTCTGAACGGTCTGGGAATTTCCCCCCAGGCACATGTCCTATTTGGCTTGCTACAGTTTTGTCCAGATCCCTCCAAGATACACAACCATGTCAGACAAAGCTGCCTTTTTCACTTTCAGAGCTAACATGAGTGGTGCTCATGTTTACCTGACTGGCTGGCTGCCCAGACAGGGTTTCCCCAGTAGGCAATGACGTATGTGAGCCAGTTCTCCTTCCAGTTTTGTTAGTGCCCATCAAGGACCAGCTGCGTCTCCAGGGACAAGGAGCTGAGCCCAGTACCGCAACCAGGCCCTCATCAGCCAGGACCTCATCCCACTGTCCCTGTGTGAGGTGAGCCAGGCAGCCCTGGGATTGCCACTCAAGGCCAGTGAGGATGGTCCAGGGGGAAGCTTGTTAGCAAGTCAGGGCTAGCAAGAGTTAGCAAGTCAGGGTCAGGCAGGGAAGTCAGTTCATGGGTCAGAGTCTGGATCAACAGGGTCCATGGCCAGACCATGGCCCATGGTCTACAACTCAGCTTAGGCAGGGACTGACTCCCCAGGCCTGAGCTTTTAAGAAGCCCCTGGGCAGAGGGAGGTCTGAGTGGAATGAAGGCTTTTGGTGAGACTGGTCAGGGCAACTGAGGCCTATAAGTATCATTAAAGCTCTTCATCTTCCTTTAGAGTTATCACTGAGGGAACAAGGAAAGGAAAACACAAGATTAATTTTTCAGGGACCGAGAAATGGAGACACCTGGACTTGGCTCATAGAGAAGACAATTTGCTAACCTTTTGCTCTTTGCATCACAACTTTTTGCACCGCTTTCTATTCAGTCTCCCACCTCTGTGACCATACATGTATCCTGCTCTTCATCTGCCTTCACCTTTTCTGCACATGCTTTGGCACAGCCATGTGTGGTTAGCGCTTCCTTCCAGCTGCTCTGCGCTGGCTAGGCATCTTTACCGATGATCAGTTACAGCAAGAGAGGCAACTTGGAGGCCTGTGGCCTTTTCTCTCCCAGTGGTTCCTAATGGAGTTGAAACTACGGGGATTCACCGGCTCTGGTGATCCAAGGATCTCAAGAAGGGAATGCAGGAGTGAGATGGGACTGCTACATCCATGGCATCCACCTGGACCTTCAGGCCCATTTCTGCCAAGCTGCTTTCCAGCCAGTCAGTCTCCAGCTGGTACTGGTGCATAGATACTCACAGATACTTAGTCATCTGTGCGGGTGATACCATATCAAACCTCTGTAGGTCATTAAGTCCCAACACTCATCTGAAGCCAGGCTATCACCAACACTAGGTCGGGTCATCTTGCAACTCAAGGTCTTGAAAGCCTCTAGGGATGCTGATTCTGTGATCTCTCCAGGCCCTTGTTCCAGTGTTTTACCACCCTCCTGCCAAAGACATATCATAATGTCCAGTCTGGCCTTCCTAAGGAGGTGTCCTAAGCAGTCACCTAAGAGGTGACTCCTGTCTCCTCTTATACCATCTGCCACTGCTGAGGAGAGTCTGGCTCTCTCCTCTGTGTAGCTCCTCTCCAAGCAGATGGTAGGCTAAGGAGTTAGCCTGGTAGGCCCATTGACATGTATTTTTTTTTAAGTTCAAATCCATTCATGCTGAAAGCACTTGCATTTTATGTATATTTAGATCTACTAGTGAAAACTAAAATCTCACAGTTATGTGAATTAAAGTAATGTTGTAAGTGAGACCCTCTTCTGTAAATTCAAGAAAAAAGATGCTTTCTTCTTTACTAATCCTAAGGGGATGAAGGGGGTTAGTTGCAATCTTTAATTCTCTGAACATGTCTGAAAACTGCATTTTCCGAAATATTTCTATGAATAATACAAAGTTCAGATCAAGTATACTGCTCTCAGCTTCTAGAATCATCCCAAAGCTTTCTTGCAAGCCCTAAGAACAGTGGCAGTGTACTCTCTACTAACGAATCTAGCTAAGGGACCTTCTTTTTTCCCTAGGAGATAAGCTGAGGCCTAAGTTAAGCACCCTCCAATGCACACTGCATAGGGTATTTATTTAGACAGGCCTTTTATTGACCATTAGAGGTTTCCTGGCAACTGAATGCAAGTGTTAAGCTATTGTCAATGCACTTCTTCCTTCCCATGAGGTTGGTTTTGGTCTCATGTTGTTCCATACCTTTTTTTTTTCTTTTAATGTGATTTTGGTAGGTATCAGTTGCTGCCAAGAAGGACATACTTTAAAATAAACAGGTGCTTAGATAAAACATTCACTGAAAATCTCTTAAGTATTTCTCAGAAGGCTTCTATCCACAGTGTCAAACAATGCATTGGGTTGCATAGACCACAATATGAAGCTGTGACCATCCACATTAACTTTTTGTGTACAGAAGTATAAGTTTCATCACAAGAGGTCCTAATCAGCGTGCTCTGCTTGTTTCTCCCCACCCTGGGAAGCCCTGTCTATTTTATCAAAATAGATGTTAAAGGGATTCATTACAGTCTTCTAGAAAAGCTTATATTGGTGTAACAGAAATGCAGTAACTACTTCTATTTCCTTTTCATTCAAGGAAAAATCTGTCAATCAGGGTTTTATCCTACTACCTTTCTGGCTTGTCAGACCGGGTGCTTTTGAGCTGAAATCTGTGCTTTTTGAACTTGCTTTTGTAAATCCATTCTTCATCTGATTTCAAGTTCCCATGCTGGATTTTAAGCCTATGAAATTCATATTCTACCAGCCACATGGACAGAGATACTCTTGTCAAAGTACAGACTATCTATACCTCACAAATAATCATCTCCAGTTTGTGCCAAGTGTCTGAATTACTTCTGTTTGGGTGGAAAAAAAAGGATGGAAAACTACTTCTGTTGCAAGTAAAAATCATAAGGACATGGAAAATTAGAGTGATGAAGCCCAACGAACTTCAAGAAAGCAGAACTTATGGCATTTTTCTAATATCGAGTCAAAGAGCTATTTTGATTTGAACAGAATTGCAAAAGACTGCTTAAGAACTCCATAAAAAAAAAGGAGAATGTTCACCAAGGGATAATTCATAAGTAACCTATTAGTAAAGCTACTTCATGGTTCAAATGTTATTACATCAGGTCTAGCAATTTTGACTTACTTAGTGCTGGAACTTGGTGATTTTGTTCTAAATTGCCATAGTTTCTTTCCCTCCTGTCTAAAGCACCATGCAGTGCTCTACTTAGGCCAGAGCAAGTGGCTAAATGTACCGTTTGATTACAGAATGGTGATAAATCACCTGTTATTAAAGCTACTTTGCAGTTGCCACATCCAGCCTGTGTATGGACTTAAGTAGGTAGATACAAGCACTGATAAGAAAGGCCTAATAGTCCTAGATCTGCAAGATTAGCATGCTGTTCCTAAAATACACTGGCCATAAGCAAGCTCGATTCCTGAGGACTGAGTGGTTCCATGGATATGATAGCATGAAGAAGCTGAAAACTTTCAGCAGCTCTTGCCAATAATAATGTTCCTAGGTGTGCAGTAATATCAGTGAGGCAATCTGGTATATTGTAAGCCACATAGAACTACATTCTTTTGTTTGGGGAATTTTCATCATATCCTTTTTCAAGCGACACCTCTGAACTAGATCTGAGCTCCCAGAAAGGATCATTGGAGACATAATTCCTGAAAGTTAAAAGTGATTGACAAGAGTTCAAGCTATTGTAGTATCTAAGACTCTCAGTTCAATTTCCTAGGCCCTCTTAGTAAGTATTCAGGAACACTTTTGGCTACTGCCAAAGTAAGGGATTTTTTTAAGGCAATATATTAAGAGAAGCTTGTATCTATCTATCGCTCTAGATATTCAACATCTAACGTCAAATTGGCCAGTGTAAATCAAACAGTACTACATTGGGGCTGCATCTGAACATTCTGGATTTTATTGTGGGGCGGAGAGGCGAATCTTTGGCCTGAATATTAAGGGCATAATTCCTGTAGACTAAGAAGGCTCTGCTATAGAAGGCAGCTTCTCTCTTAGAAATAGATTTTCTTCACGTTTGCCTAACGGAACTCTTGGCTTTGATGCAACTTTTTTTTTTTTTTTTTTTTTTTTTTTTCCTTCAGGAAAGTACAGGAAGCAGGGCATAGAGGAGCAATAACTGACAGAATGAGGAGGACAAGTGGATAATGACCAGTACTGACCACGTTGTCATTAGTCATGTCCTCCCCCATGTCCATCTCATCAGAGGGAACATGATGTAGGCATTGGCTTGAATTACTCATCTTTATTTATAGTCCTGCCTATGCAGAGAGCCTTTTTCCAGATATTGAAGATGGGGTTTTTTTTGTGTGTGTCCAGAGAAGCTCAAGCTGCAGGATAGATATTAGGTGGAAGGGAACAAGAGCAGGTGATTTCTGCAGTAGTCACTGCCAGACTTACAAACACCCTCATAAAAAGAGCTCTTTAGAATGTACCTAACCTTGGGAAGAAGCATGGGTGGCACCAAGCAAATCAGCACTTCTCTTCAGAAGATACCATGAAGACAGTATCCTTGTTGATGAGTGACAGAGTAAGCTGCTTTTCCCTGAGCGTATGGGTTCTCGTGTCCTCGTATGTGTTTTTGTGCTATGCTGAGGCAGCTTCTGCCTCAGACTCTGTGTAGATACTGACCTGTAGCTGTGGTTGGTATCATCGTTCACACCAGTGGTTTCCTGCAGAGGTGATGGGGAGGGTGCAGGGGAGTGAAGGCATGATCTAGTTCCTCACTGGGGAAATATGGAGTGCAGTATTGGATTTCTTGTTTGGGTGGCATAAACTTTAATGTCCTCACAGTTAGTCTAATGCACTCAATCACACTCACTCTCTTCCATCTCTGTGACTCCTCACCATATTAATCACAGAAAAAAGTCTGACTTTATCGCTATGAAGTCCCCAGAAGCATTCTCATGTACATCCACAGTAAGAAGAAAGTTGGCATAAAAAAATGTATAAATCCTTCCCAGTGCATTTGGATCAAGTGTCCCCCAAGGACCATTTAACCTTTTCTGTGGTCTCTAAATGGGAACATAGGCTTTAATACTTGGTACAGCTGAAGGAGATTCTGCCAAGACTTAGGAATTGTTGTTCAGCCATGCAAAAGGTGATCTGATCCCTGGAGGGAAGCATCTCACATGGATGTCAGGGGATGCAAAGAGTGGACACTGCTTTTCAGCTAGCTCTATCACTGTGATTTCATATAATTTTACCAAAATGAGCAAGGAAGTAATGCAAGACTGCAGTACATTTGATTTGCACGGGGAATTAAGGATCATTTTGGTCAACTATGAACTTCCTACTGTAATTCATCACAGACTGTTTTATCGATGCCTCACTTTCAACACTATGTTCATGCAATTCACTCAGCTAGGTCAGCTGGAAATAGACAGGAGAGGAAGGGGAAGGTGATGAAATGAAATGTGGCTTCTTTTCCCTACGCCATTTTTTTTCCTAATGGCAAAATGCATCTCTCTGTAGAACAGTGAATTTTCCCAGATGATCTGCATAGTTTTAATTGTTTCCTGCAGCAAGGCATTTATATGAAGACAGAATAGCTCAGCTAGCTTGGCTGTTGTCTCGCCAGTGTGATATAGAGGCAATCTGCTTGGTTTGCTTCTGGAACTACAAAGAGGTGTGAGTCACCAAGCACAGAGGCAGAACCAAGCCATCTCTGCCCCTGAAGTTCAAAGAGTTCAGCTCTGTTGTTTCAATTCAAGCTTATCTCTCATTGAAATGACAAAGCAATGAGCACAGAAGAAGCCAGTATGAGTGTTTATTAGCACATTCTTAATAAAGATCAAGAGTGAAAAGGACCATGCTCAAGACATTCCTTAGTTCTTGGCCAGGCAGAACTGCAAAGTAGTTAATGCAGAAAGCTAGAAATTAAGGCTGGAGGAATCTGCTCTTCTCTGCTTCATTGGGTAGCATTAGGAAAGATGCCTAAGTCTGACTTGTTAAAATCAAAATACCGCTTTTCAGCATTACTGTATTCAAATTAAAGTTGCATGTCAACCAGGTTTCATGTCAACCAGGTATTAAGCAGGTGTCCTTGTGGCAGGTTTCATGAATTAGAAGACTCAGTCACAGAGGTGCACATAGACAGAAGCACGTTATGGAATAAGTGTGTGTGTGTGGGTGTGTGGGTGTGTGTGTGTGTTCACAGAAATCAGACTTTACTGCAGAGAGTCCCGGTAGCAAAACCAGGAGAATGAAGTTTATCTCAAACTCCATCAGAAGGGTGGAGTGTGTCAATTCAGATCTAACTTTTTGATTTATGTCTTTGTCCATTTGCATGTTTTGTATGAATCTGAAAGGTACTTACAAATTTACAGATGGAAAAGGCTGAGAAATTGCACATACCTTTTTATGAGCAACTGGAACAGGTAAAGGAATAGATTTACCATCCCAATTACTACAAGGCAATTAAAAACATGTAACCTCTTTCTGAAATGGATACATGGTAAGGAAAAATAGTTGTCTCTATATTTCCTCATTCAGTTAGAAAGCCTAAGGTCTTCTAACAATTACCAAGAAAAATCCTTTGTAGAAAGCTCTGATCATTACATCATCTGTCTGGACAGAGATTTATTACTGCCAGAATTCTTTGTTGCAGAAACACAGCACCAATAAATCATCATTTCACCTTGCCCATAGCTTTAATGAGAAAGGGAACAGGCTGGTAATTTTCCTAGCCACAATGGTAGTCCAAGAGAAGTCTTGAGAGGGGATTGCTATTCCCATTGGGAATAACAACATTTGCTTGTCACTGAGAGGGGAACTCAGGAACCTAGCTGCATTGCAAAAGAGCACTGGAATATGCTACTTCATTTCATCCCTTGTGGGTGTTACCATCTCTTTTAAAGAGGTCACTATCCCTAAGACAGCTCCCAAACAGATGATGAGAGTATAGATGAGTGTCACTCATCCTCTTCAGTAAAAGCAGTTGAGTTGACCCCCTGCCTTTGCACTAGAAAGGATAAGGAGCACTGGCACAGCTCATGGTGGGGCTGATCACCTCCAGCCTGTGACAAGCAAAGGAAACATCTTTCATGCCCTCAGTTAAATAATATTTGGGAAGCATTTGCAAATAAGAGCACTGTATACTGTTAAACGTTTAACTGAGTTGAGCTCCTTTTGGGATTGATCAACTGCATTTTGTAATATGGGCTGTTTAGTAGGAGGGATTTTACATGGTTTGATCTCTCATTTTCCAGTCTGTGTAAATATTCTGTGTTTAAGGCATTTCCTGCATAATTCTGCAAGAGCACTCAGATTTCAAGGTTACTGGGGAAGGAGTTTATAGCAAGGTGTGAGGCTGTGGTAACTTATCTCATGTTCTCATGCGTATTTTCCATTTCTTACTTTAGCAGTCTCTTTCAACTTTTTGTTGGTACTGTTGATACTGTTTTGTATTCCTTTACTGATTAAGGCTTTTGAGTTACAAATGTCTTGTTCTGTATAATTTTAAAGATGGGATAAACTATACAGTTGTTTCTACTTTAATGCTACTTCTATTTTCCATTATACTTTGTGAATAAAGGTAAATGTAAGATGAAAGCATAATACTTTCTAATAAGTATTTCCTATATTTCCTATTTTTCTTGTAGCTTTTCCTTCTATACCCTGGCTTGACTCTTGTTTACATCTCTTGCCTTCTTTATTCTTTGAATGTTGAGAAAGCACAGTCATATTTCCCTTAGTTGTATCCCAAAAAGTGTTAAAACTCCCTTCAAAAAGTAGCAGAATTTGTTCCAAAAGAAATCTCTAACAGGGAAATGAAAACAAGACTTCATATTTCTAAAGAAATGTCATATTATTTCACATCTGCTTTTAAAGAAAAAGAAACTAAAAAGAAAGCGCCCAACGTTTTTCTCCTTTGCAGGGTATCTTTGAGTAAGATCCTCAAGCTGGGACACATAGACTGTCTTTGTATTTATTAATCTCATTTCAGTTGCCACCCATCACCTATCAAAGCTCTGAGTGTATCAAAGTCACCTATCAAAGTGCTTAATGTATCAAAGTGAAATTCTTCAAATGCAACACAGGGGATTTTACAGGCAGAACCTGACAGCCTTACCCGAACCACAGGAATTACATCATTAAATGCCAATGCCAGCCAGAGGTCACATAATAAGCTATTAGTTCCCTGTATTTTCTGCTATATCAGTGCTGAGGGCCAGAAGCTGCATGACTAAGGATAACAACAGAAATCCTGTGGTTACTGGAAGATTTAAGCTGAAGAAGGAATTTACACTGCCTGTTCATATTCACAGACCCCCAGTTTGTCTTTCCTTACTATTGCTAGTATTCTAAAGAGTGAAGCCGTGAATTTGGGATTGATCAACTTTTCCTGTCAGTCGTATTGGCTATGTGGGATGGATATCTGCAAAAGGCCTCATGCATTGCGTTATGTAACCCACTGATACTGTGCTGGCTCCAAGTCAGCTACCCAGGTGCCTGGGACAGTTCACATGAAGAATTGGGTGCTGCAAAATGAGATTCAGAGAAACTAGCAAGTTGGGTGAGAAAATCCCTAAATGAGGCGGAAGGAAAAGCTCAGGAGAAGGCCTAAGGCTCCTCTCCTAAGGAGAAGGCCTGTCCTCAAAGTCAGTGGAGTTCAGCTACCTCAGAATCAGGAACAGTTGATTCACTATGTGCTTCTCCTTCTGCCTGAACTCGCTCTTTAAGCCTGGTGCCCAATCCAAGTGAACCACTGCCTTGTTAAGAAAAAAAGCCCAGAAACAAAGAGAAACTGCACTTCATTTCAGCGAAGTGTTAAGACAGTTGTCTAGTACACTTACTTCGAAAATTTGAGCTTTCTGGCTTGCAGGGGGCTATGAAAAGAAGTCCACTAATACTGGGCTTGTATGTGATTCGATCTGAGCCTCCCTGTGTCCCTTGCTGAGGTTGCTGCCATTTGAACCTTTCGAGAAATGATGGTGGAGTTAGGAATTGTCAGAGTAGCAGGAAGAAGAGCAGGCATGCTCACGTTTGGAGTCTAGAGTCCAGGTGTTCATATGTGACTGATTTGGGGTGATCAAATATTTATTAAAGGCAGGTAAAGCATATCTGTCATCACTTTGTGGGTGGTTTAGAAATACATTTAATTGCTTTTCTGGAAGTAGAGCTAAACAAGTCAGAGCCAGTTCTGTCTTGCAAATACCTTGGAGCTAATGTACAGCTTGACCACTCCTATTTTGCTTTACTGTAAGAGGCAAATGCAGGTGTTTCAGGAATTTACCCATGCAGAAGCAAGTAGCTCTGGCCCATGTAAGTAACCTTGGCGAAGCCTGGCTCTCATTGGTAACTCTATTGAAGATTCATTTATAGCTCAAAAACCATTCAGTGGGAAACGTTTCACTGGTGGGCACGAGTTGCAGTTCTGTTTGCAGCAGATCGGCCAGTGTCATGTTGACTAATATGAACCTACTGCACGTGATCTTGCCCCGGAGCTTCACAGTGAGATATATCTAGAGGAAAAGTTTGAAACCTGTACTTCTTAGGTTTAGAGATTGCTGAGACACAGAATTCAAGCAGACAGAAAAGACCCTTCAGAGAAGCTAGAGAGCCTGCATTGGCTTAGTAGATAAAGTTTGATAAGGCTGATCAGCCAGCCAAACGCAGTGCTTCCATACTACATGAAAGCTGAGTCTTAACAGCAATTTCCATATTGGGAAGAAACAAAAGACTATATGGATTTCATGGACCATTTTGCTCCTCATAAAAATGTATAGACCCTGGAGAATCTCTGTCTAAAAGGCTTGCAATGCCATATTTCATGGGAGGGTGCTTGTTTACTAAGCCACCTTTCTGCCAGGGTTTGAATTCCCAACAGAGATGATTCTTTGCTTTATTCTGGTTTATGAAGTGTTAGGGATGCCTAACACATGCCTTCCACACACTCAGGAAGATTTTCAGGATGAGTTCAGTATTCCACATTGAGATCAGGCTTTTCAGTGATCTCAATGTATAAAGTGCTGATCAGGTGAAAGTCTGTCTGTGTTACAGGAGGCACTGCTGAATGATGGACTTCTGGTCCTCTCAGGGACCAGAAACAGCTCAGCCCAAATGGAAGCTCAGTGAGTGCAGTGGCCAATGTCTCCTCAACCATCCATCATGTCAAGATTTTCTTCATGATCATCCCCTGGCCTTTCTAACCTACTGCTGATGCAGCCATTGCTGCTGTTGGCCATTCATTGACACCATGCAATGACACGCGATTCACCACTGACACCCTCATGGCATACAGTCCCTGTCTAGCTGTCCGTCGGTTTTCTGGGGCCCATTCCCAATATACGTCATTAATGAGAAGAGCTGTAAGAGGTGAGAAGTCTTCAGCCTCAAGAGGAAGGGAGGACTTTCTAACAAAATGCAAGTGCCTGAGGATGGCACTTTCAGCAACCGAAAACCTGGGAGCTCAGGAAAGCTGGGCAGCTGCAGCAGTGCCAAGCAGAGCAGCTAAGAGGGAGCAGGTTGGCAGCCTGGCAGGCAGGCTGTCCCCTGAAACCAGCCTGGCCTCCGTGGAGCTTCGTCAGCCCTGACCCATCCCTGCAAAGCGCAGCAGGCACCAAGCAGCATCTCCCCACGCGCCGCCCGAAAGCGTGCCCAGCTCTCCTGGCACTGCGATAGGAACAGCTTCTTGGCTGCTTTAAGCTCACAGTTTGTGCCATGGCACAAAAAAAACCCAAACAAAAGCTAAGGTTTGCTATGGTGGAAGGGTCAGCCGTTCAGCTTTGTGAATGCTGCTGTAGATCTGTTTTGTTTACACTCTTGATAATTAGCGCTGTTTGCTTAATTGTCTCACTGGACTAATTATTAGTTTTACTCTGCCTGTAAATAAGACAATTTGTAGTTTGAGTAGAGCAGAATCTCTTGCTGTGAGTTTGTCAAATAAATGCAGATTGGGAAATACAAACATCTATTCCGCGCTGCGAGCAAAAGCTTGCACTGTAATGCTGCAGAGGGTAGCGTGGCTGAGCAGTTAACCTCCCGTGAAGCATGCTAGCTCTAGAAACAACAGGTAGGGAAAATGGATTAAAGAGGTTTTTTGAGACTTCGCTAGGCCCAGCTGGTCTGTGCTACTAGAAGCATCAGCGCTTTCACATCCCAGGAAGGAAGGGCAGAGTTATTAACAGTAGCCTTTAATCACCAAGTAAATACGAGGCGGGGTAGCTGAGGGGGTGGTAGCAGCTGGTGGCTGCTGCACACTGATATATTTCATGCTGCAGGGGCAGCACTGGGCAAATTTTACTTTTCAGTGAGAATAAGGATGGTAATGCTGGAGTAAAGATGCTAGAATAACACTACACTATCTTATATTTTATGATGAGACATCACCTCTACTAGTTACTTAATCCTTAGGAGAACTCCATATATGTGAGTTTCCATGGCCCATATTCTTGTTGGGTACAAGTACATATGAGCTGAGGATCTGGCTCTTGTGCTTCAAATAGATCTACAAATGCTACGCGTTTTTGAGCACTGATGAAGCAATATCTCTCCAAAGATGTTCTGTTATGCTCTCCTTCTGATGACTATAGAAGCACAGGAGGGTTTCATTTTGCCTGGCATCGACCATTCATAAGGTAAGCCTGTGGTCTGGAAATATCTCTCTCCCCACTGACCAAGGTAGCCTAGACACTTAGGTTTTAGATAGCTAAGTTAGATGAGATAAAAATCATCCTGGTGTTGCAACAGGTCAGGGTTGCAAGCAAGAGATGGGTGTAAAAGAGCCAGTCATTTTTAGTCAGAGTGTGTTCAGAGGGCACTTCAGAGATCACATGAGCAGGATTGCATTTTGCTGTGGTTTTCTTCTGGTCTGCTCATCTGTGCCAGATATATTAAACACTGTGGAGCACAGTTAATATCTGATTTGCTACCTGCTACCTTGCCCTATGATGCAAAACATCCTTAATGAGTAAAAACATAAGAATGAGGCAACACATTAAATTGCTAAGGTGAATGAGTGTCTTGCAGACATTTCTCTCTTAATCAGTGAGGTAACTAAGCTGAAGATGTGTCAGCACCCTTGCAACAGCATCGCTCAATGTGACCAAACACGTGATTATACAAAAACACTTCAAGGAAGTGATTCATTGTTTTTGATTTTCTTTTTTTTTTATTGTTATTGCATTATGCCTAATAAGCTTAGAAATGTGTTTTTGCTTAGACATGGCTCTGGGATAAAAATATACACTATGTGCATCATCTAAGTAATCCATGTCTGCCCTTGTTCTAGGATATAGGCAGCAGAAAAGCACAGCTGAAAGATGACCATAATGTAATATTTATATCCCAGTGTGCCCTCACTGAATCAGCTCCTTTTAACGGAGAACAGCTTCAGTGACACTGTCCTCACTGAAGATCTCTTAGTGGCTGTGAGACTTAGCATCCTTTACCTGACTGAGTCTATTCTGAAGCACTTAGGCCTATCTTACCCTGTTTTTGGGGGGTAATTTTTCAATGGATAATTGATTTACTAGGAAAGGGTGGTTTCTTGTTAGAAGTCAACCTGACAGGACTACCTGCCTGGATATGTAGTGTGCAAAGATCCTGGCTCCCAGGATTGTATTTCTGATCTTCCACCTACCCTTAGCACGTATCTGATGTCCTGACTTACCACGTATCCTAGCCAACAATTAGAGCTAAGCAAACTAATACTGAGTTATGTGCCAGGACCCAGCTTATCAGGTGCAGATTATTGTCTCGGCTATATTGGGTTCTGGGACATTTGTGCTCTCTGGATACAGTGCTAGAGCTGATCTCTGTGTAAGAGGGACGAGTAAACTCCAGGAGAAGAAAGTTCTTGCTGTTTTTTGTGTTTTCTTCCCCATACACACTAGCTGGGATGTAGGGGCTGTGAACTTAAGCAGGGTTTCACTCAAGAGTTCCTGTGTGGTCTTCAACAAGCCATTACATGACAGTCCTGTAGGATGTAAAGAAGCAATTGCCTCAGTGCCACTTGTGCCCTTGAAAAGTGGCTTTTAGTCTGCTAGGCCTCTGTGATAATTTGCTAATTGTTTCAGTTTATGGGCAGAGGACACAGTCTTTGAAATCCTCTCTACTTAGAAACAGGAAGCATTTCAGTGCTCATAAAAGATAGCGAATGCTGAGCAAAAGTAATTTGAAAATTATTGCTGTGATTGCCAAACTGCTGTTCCAGTAAATAATGAGGTATAATAATAGTAGTAAATTTTCATCCAATTTCCACATTTTATTACAGTGTCTGGAATTCAAAATGCTGCATCCCAGCCCATTTCTGTAACTTGCTCTGAAGAAAGATGAAAGTTTACCCTTTAGGTCGGCTCTAGAAAGGAAAAAAATCCGAGAGGGCAATCACATCAACTTCCTACCACTGGGAAGTAGAGAGGGCTTCAGTGTCAAACTCAAACCCTCCTTGAAGCCTAGCACTGAATCTGATGTGAGCATTGGCTGTGTTTTTTGCTCTGACAACCCTCTTAAGACTTCGGAGAGACCACGTGGTCTGGAAAGCAGAGCGCTCGGCTGTGAGCAGCTCTGGCAGTGACTCAGAGGAGTGCAGCGAGCAGGACCCTGCTATCTCAAATGCATCCTGCCAGGTGACTCACGTGCACACTTGGGTCGGTGGCACAGTGAACTCTCCCCCTGCTCTCCTTCATAGCAGCGCAGACACGGGCCAGGCAGCATTTTCCTTCCGCAGAGACAAGGAGAGTGACATCAGCAGTGTGCCAGCACGGCCTCGCGCTGCTCCAAGCAGCTTGTTGTGGGGACTTAGATTCGGTGCCCTCCCTCGTTGCCATACAGCCAACAGCTTGGCCAAGGCCCGGACCTGCAGCTGCCACGCGCAGGGGCGCAGCTGGCAGCAGCCTGCGGCTCGCAGCTCCCTTGCCCCTCCTCAAGCTGTTTGGAGGCTGACAGGATTTATGTCACTGCATATCACCGATTTACCTCTTGGTTTGCCAGAAATGCTGCCACGGCTGCTTGTGGCTGACATTTTCCTGTTACTGCTGTGCACTGGTCCCTGCGGAGCCACCGAGTTCTGCGTGTGTCTGCAGGCAGTTGCATGGGAGCGAGCAGACAAAATTGCTCTTCTCCCATTGTGCCCATGATTATTCCTTGAAGACTGGGGCTGTTCACCTGAGTTTATGGGAATGTGAATGTAATGTGGCTCTGGAGGCCACCAGCAAGTGGTCATTCAACAGCAGTGCAGTAAGCAACGACCCCAGCACTGTGGTACTGCAGGACTAGGACCAACGTGCCGCTGTGTGGTTAGCGGTGTTGCCAGTGATTACAGTCACCCTCTGCTGCACCTCCCCATGCCCTGTCTGTCCCAAGTTGACTAGGGTTTCCAGCTCCTCCTTGTTGTAAGCAGAGCCCATGTGGTGTTACTCACTTTGTTTCTCTCTCTGTCTTTCCTGCAGTTAATGCTCTTGTCAGGTAGAGTTGAGCTGCAGGAGAAGGTTCAGATTCATCTCCTCAAATTCTTTCTCCCGAGTCGGGGTTCATTGAGTTGAGAACAAAAATTCTCAAGTGATCAAGTGATCTATTCAAATTGAATGTGTAATCAGCTGTTGTCAGGAGGGGTCCTTGTCAGGTCTCAGCTAGCTATGCCCCCCACCCAATTGCATCTGGTATCTTCTGCACACCTTCAAGACCATCATCGTGGGTCAGAGCTTCATCACACTTTAGCCTGGGCTCTATGATGAATGTTTCTTGTTGAAGGAACACTAATGGGTGCCTCTGTTGATCAGTTCTTGGCTTGCTACCCTAAAAAATCATGCACGATGAGAGCACCAATATTTGTTGTGTGATAGGCAGTCGTTATGGCGAGCTTGTGGAGGGATGGCTTGTTTAGATGGGATTGTTGTAGGCATTAACTTGTTGCCATAATGGGTGGGGAGAAGTAGCCCCATGAATCTACCTTAATAACTTCTATGGTTTCAGGACTGGACCTGGTTATAGCTGCACTTTTAGCAGTTGAAGGCCAGATACATGTGAACTGATAATAGCAGCAGGTTTCCGTAGCGTCATAAGATCTTACGGTAAAAGTTCAGTGCCCTGGCAGTGGCCTTGGAGCAACGTTGCCAAAGCCAAAGCGGGCATGGGGCAGAACTACTGACAGCTGCTGGGTGAGCTGATGGGCTCTCTTAGTGCTGTGTGTTTGCTGCCTCTTGCTGAATGAGCACATGGTGTTGGGGATGCAGTTGTGAACGTCCACACGAGACATCCTTCTCTTGCCCATGTCTCGCTTATGTTGAATGTCGTGAGCTCCTATGGCTTCCACAGTGTTTGAGAAACAAACCTAGCTGGGCTGAGCTGCAAATACACTTTATACTCTTTGCATGTGTTATTTTTTGCCTTGCCTTATTGGGTTTTCACCATGCTGGCAGACCTCAGTTATCAGAATTGCTTCATCCTTTAGCAGCACCCTAGCAGTTTTATCTAGTTGGGCAACAAGCTTTTCATGGTGTCTCTTTCCACTTTCATTCTAGGACCTGGATCTACCTTTTGTAATGGTTTGTGGCAACAGGAAGGTTTTGTGCATCCTGGACAAGGATTTTATACCCAAGCTGAGGTCTGTTAGCTCTCTTCCTACCTCAGAGAGAACCTTTTTTTCAGCATCAGGCCTCGGGGCAGCCAATGCTCTCAATTTCTAGCTCCCATCTTTCGCCCCTTTTAATTACAGAGGAGCAAAACTGAAGACTTTCTGTTCTCAGATGGCTTCAGAATAAGATGAAGCGCTATCTTTCCTGCAGTCACATCACTTAAAGCGATTTTGCCCTCGAGGACAGCATTAGCTTACATGCATAAAGAGGATGTCTATGTGCTTAAATGTCAGGCCTCCTGAGACAGGAGGTGCCCTGCTGTAACTACTGGTGTAGCCTTCCATAGTTTTCTCTAGCGGGATCTTTTATTGCTTTCTGGTGTAGAGCGACAGATCATACTTGCTGAGGTTTCCTTAACACAGTGGACAGTTTTTATTCAATGAAACGGAGGGGACAGTCGCAACAAGTGGAAAGATGGAGACAGCCAGGCAAAACTGCACAGAAATGGGGACTCTTCTGCAAAGCAGCATGTTCACAGAGCTCTCTTCCCCACTGGCAACCCCGGCATGCTCTCATTTAACAAGTAGCTGCATCCCCATGACTCTGTTTCCCCTCTGCCTTCCCTGTTGTGTCTTTTCCTGGTATCAGTTCATAAGGACAGCATCTGTCTTCCTGTCTGCACGTCAGCGCCTTCATCTCTGCCACAGCCGCTAGACACCGCGCAGGTAACTGTGCTGCAGAAGCTCCCTCTCCTTCAGGCCACTCTCGGAGCATGGGACCCCAGCTGACAGCCAATTCTTCATAGTTAATCCATAGGCTCCATGCTAATTACCTCCACACAGTAGGCTGCACAGCTTAAGTGCAGGAAAACAGCTTGTCTAAACCCAGAGAGCAACTAATGAGAACAAGCAGTCATTAACACATCAAATGAGATAATAAATGCTGGAGAGCACAGCTGATGGCTCTGAGTCTTGTAATACTGTGAGTATTTTTCAACTTCTTGGCATAATAGCAGCCACTTCTGTGCTACTTTGCTTAATAGGAAGTGGCTTTTATTATGGTTATACATCAAATGAAAATATATCTTGAGTTATAGGAGCTGGGACTAAAACTCTGGACTTAGCAGATAAATTTTTTTTCTGCCAAGGCAGTGCTGGTGAAGGACCTTAGGGCCAACCAGGGCATTTCTGGGGAGAGCAGAGCTTTCCAAATCCAGTTTGACCAATAGAATCTCGCGTAGGGACAGATTGTGTGAAAGGGTCAGAAAACACTCTAGTGAAGAGTGCTAGAAAGAGCCTCTTTTGCCTTGTTTTTGCCAGCCCTAACTCATATCAGTGCTGGAATTTCTGTATGTAAAGGTTGCTTGGTACCCTGTGGCAAGCATAGGGACAAAAGAAATGCATCGGTAATTATGCTACCTAACATTAAAACTTTGGGACTAGCAATCAGAGGAGTTTTCTGAACTTCTTTCAGAAATTCCACTCAAGGATCTTAACTCTCTTCTCAAGCAATTAAGGCATTTCTCTGACACCTCTCCACAGTAGAAATTGGCAGCTACTGAAAAGCAGTTCTCTTTGGTTTGGGAAATAGCAGAAAATTAGCTGCATGTGTCAGTGCTATACTTGGAGAGCCAAAATGCAGAACACGAGGGCTGCTGAATGCTTTTGAACCGGGGCAGAGCGGGCAGAAGGGAATTTATAGAGGCAGTGCAGTCATCAGCTGGCGTTCAACCTTTTCTTGCAGTTAAAGTTGCCGTGGGCTCTTTCGTGACCTGTTCCCCTCGCCAACATTCTTCCTCATGTGCATCAAGATCTTCCAGTTTCTAGCTGCATGCAGAGAGCAAGAGCTGCAGCAGCGCAGAGCTGCAGGTCCCACTGCGGGGCTAGTTATTGCTGTGTGGCCTGGGGAGGGAAGAGGCAGCTGCTGAATCATCCAGCCCTTCATGGGGCATGGAGGTTTTTTATTTATTTATTCTTGCAAGTCTCTCCTAAACAGCTTACTTCTGTCAGGACTGTGTTTTCCTCAGGTAAACTACTGGGATCTTGAGCACTCTCCTGCCTCGGGGTTTTTTGGAATGAAGCTTCTTCCAATACAGTATTGCAGAGTAAAATGTTGAGTTATTTTGCCCCCTCTTATGGGTCAGTTGCTGCCTGAGATTGAAGGCCGCATTGGCCACCTAGGAACAGAGCAGCATAATAGAGCTGGACTGTATTCCGTACAAAGCCATCCTCTAAAGAATTTTTCTTCTTTGCAGCATCCTCATGCAGCAGCAATATTGCTTTAATGATTCACTTGGACACCAGGATGTTGCTGGTGGCACCACTGTGCTGCAGAGTCAGGGAAGGCTCTCTGCTAAATCCGCAGCTAGCTGGCAGCACGGATCTGCTCAGGAATCAGTTCAGTTGTATTCCCGGTCACGCGCTTGTGCCAGGATGCTGTTCCCAGCCAATCTTTTATGCCACTCAAAAGAAGAACATACCTGCAGTCCAATTTCCTTATTTAATGGCCTTATTAGCCTGGCATAGGCAAGAAATTGTGACACAGCTGCCTCATTGCGTTTCGCGGGTTGGGTGGTCAGAGGTTTAAAATTTGAATGCAAGTTTACTCCCATTATATAGATTGCATATGTTTATCTTTGATGAGCTTGCTGAAAAGACAGTGGAATTGTTTTGGAGACTCTGTGTTACCTTCAGTACACATTATTCTTTTTTGCTAGGAAAAAAACCCAGATACATCAATCTTTGTTCCTCTCAGTAGAGATAAAAGCTGAATTGGAGAAGAGCAATTGCTGAAAAGGGAGAGGAAGAAAATGTTTTTTCTCCTCAAACAGGACATATTCTGAAATAATGGTGCATTTATGAAAAGTCAGCAAGGATCACTTGGCGGGGGGGGGAGCTATTTAGAGCCCTTGTGAATGAAAAAGCTGCTGAAGTGTTTCAGTCATCGCTAAGAGAAAATATATCATGTGTCTTATAAGAGCTAGCTCTGCTGTTGCCAAGATCTGATCCAAAAGTGAAAAAAGAAGAAGTCCTTAGGAAAATTACAGGAAAACAATGTTCCATGAAATGTGAGACTTTCAATTAGCCTCCATAAGGTCTGCAAGGAGCACAGACACCTTGTAATGAGCAAGGAGAACATTTTCTTTTTTTATGGCTCTGCCCTCTCAATTATGTTTTTAAATCACTTTGGGCCATATCCAGTCAGCCTAAATTCCCCCTAAATGTTTGTGTTTTTAGAGGGATTGGGACCTCTAGAGACCAGCTGAGAAAGCCTGAGGAAAGTGCTGGGTTGAGGGTGCCTTGAATCTGCCAAGAGGAAACACGAGACAACGACTCTTGGTGGTTTTTAACCCACCTTCTTCTGCTTGTTTTTTGTACCAGTGATATCAGCTGGTGTGCTTAGGCTTTCACTTCTCTCCCTTCTTTTTTAGGAGACAGAAGGATAGAAGGATAGAATCATGTTGCTTGTATTTGTGTTTCTTGAGGGGTTCTCAAAGGACAGTACTGGATTCTCATATGCAGCGGCTGAGGGTCTCAATACCAAAACCAAAGTGTTAAATGTATCTGCGTAGCCCGGTATATCTCAACAGGTACCTGCAGATTAACATATGGGAACAGGGAATTAGGCGCACACATCTCTACAGTTTCCTGGAGAGGTGAGAAGAGAAGGTGTCACAGAATAAAGCAGGCACCCTTTGGAGAGTCTCACACTGTACTCGGCTAACTCCCTGGATGACGGTACCTCCTGGCAGCACTGCATTTTAGCCCGTAAAAATTTTCTGGCACAGTTACTGTGGTTTTGGAGACCTAAGGCCCTTAGTATTTCAGAACCCCCCTTTTCTGGGCATTTAGACAGTAGCAGTTGCCCTCAGTTCTATAGGGAACTGGAAATGAGGCACCCAGTGAAGTCAGGCTGATGCATCTCCCCTCCCTGAAGACTGTTGCCTTCCAGGGCAATTGTGGGAATAGGGAAAGAAAAGTGGAGAAAAGTGATTTGCACAGTGGGAACAAAACTCACCTTTTTTCTGCCTCCTGCTCACATGCTCTCCCTCCCCTAAAAATATAAAGCTAGAAGGGCCCTGGCCGCTTACAGCTGCGGCCACAGGCCACCTACCTCAGCCACTCTGTCCTAAAGAATTGAGAAATTGCAGTGGGTCATCAGAACAAAAGTGAATGTGATTGCAGTGCCTTGCCAGGTGCTCACCATATAGCATTCTGGGCTTACAGAAACCTATGCCCAAATGCCTGAATAATTTAATCTGGGGGAAAAGAAGAAGAAAAACGTGAGTTTTTGAGGATAAGTGTTCAGTTCTCCAATTTTCATTTTAGGAAAGGGGATCTGAGCTTTCCAGACATTTTGGACCATCGCATGTTAATTTTTGAAGCCTGTAGCTAGATTAACTGCAGCAGGTAGTATCCTGTTCAAAGAGCAGGTTTGTCCTAGTTTTATGATTGTAAACACACCGCAACCTTTAACCAGAAAGAATAATATGCTGTATAATAATATGGAAGATAAAAAGAAAGAAGAAAGAAAAGCTTAATAGGCAATTGGATGTTGCATTTATATTTCCCAGCCTTGTAAAAAGCCTTTGTGAGTTGTTTTCTTGCCTAATGCTGCTATAGTAGCCTCCCTTGATTTTCTCTACTGCTGGCCAAAGTTTTCTAGATAAGATTTATTCCATACACCCGGCTTCAGGCATGGCTTGTTAGAGAGCATGCACGTCTGGGAATGGCAGAGTGGCAGCTACAACCTATTTCAGGTGCATCTGTGTAAGCACTTGATTTTATTCTCCTTTCTATACAGACCCAATATCTTTTCTGTCTTGTATCTTCATCTGTCTTGGGTCCTTGATGTCATAAGTAGTTCTGTAGGGGATATCCATATTCAAAAAAAACTTTTTTTTATTTTTGGAAGCAAATGTGTCCTGTACAAGAGCTACTGTCAGGAGGTGGTTGTTATTCGCAGCATCTCCCCCATAGCATTTGTGTTGGGCATTAGAAATCACCAGAGCATAAAGCCAAGAAGTTCTCCACTGAAGAAGTTCTTTTCTCTTTTTCTTTTCTTTGACCTTCACCATTATTTCACCTACTGCCCCTGCTTGACCTCCTCTGGCTTGCAGTTAAGGATAATAAACCCCAAGGCAGGTGAGCACTATCTGAAAAGGAAAAAAAAGATGATAGCCTTAGTTATCAAAGCTTGAGACTAACTTAATTCTCACCTGAGCTTTCTGCTGACTCACTAGGACATTGCACAAGGCCTGTTTATGTTTTCCTGACCGTTAGAGGGGCATAATAATGTTTTCTGCTTCCTGGAAAGCAATGTGAATGTATCTCAGTATTTCTAACGCACTCCTGTGTGAGGAGTGGCAGGGGTACAAAGTCCTTGTTCTGCATCAGATAAGCAGGAAGAGCTGTTGCAACGTTCGTAACTTGCAAGCTCCTGTTGTTCAGGATGGAGAGAATTCCACTGCCTTCCCCTTCCTCCCCCCATCTTTGCATTTTTTTTCTTGAAAGTTTCAACTAAACTGCAAATCCAGTTTACTGCAAGTCTGCAAATCCAAGATTGGAGCTAAAGCAGCAGTTCTGGTCTGTATTTCTGTCAGCAGCTCGAGGGACCAACAAGTGACTACGGTTATCATATTAGTGAAGGGGGCTGGCATAGGTCAGGGTTGCAAGTGGACACCAGAGTCAGGATTCAACACAGTGCTTGAGAAGTTAGAGAGGATCTGAAATCTTGTAGCTGAAATTCAAAAAAGACAAATACAAAGTACTGTGCTCTGTAAGGAGAAATTGAAGAGATGAGCACAAAATTGGAAATTGCTGGTGAGGCAGCAGCCCAGCAGAAGAGGGAGGTTTTAAGCGGGCCCTGCGGTGTGATTTGGGACAGTGTTTCTGTCTCCTGACATCAAAGTGTAAAGACAGCAATACACTGGAACAGATTGTCCGCAGTGATCATGCAGCCTTCAAGGCTTTTAAAGAGCAAGTGAGGCAAACATCTTTTAGAGATTTTTCAGGTGGAATTGCCTGTGAAGTAGACAGGCTCTTTAAGCCCCATGCAGCTCCATTATCTTCTGATCTGTGCTGCAGATATCAGCCTAGGTGTATGTCAATAATCTGATACTCCTGAGGAAGAGACAAGCTGAATTTTGACAAAAATTGACTAAAGTATCTTTCTGTAGATAGCAGTGGCAATTGTTCTGCTTCCTGCCATTAGGAATCCCAGCTGGAGTCCTTTGTCTCACCGGGAAGTAGTAAGCAGACATAGTAGAGAGTCCACAGAAGAGCAACAAGCGTAAAAGTTTAGAAAATGGGATCCTTAAAAAGAAGTTGAAGACACTGGTTTGACAAGAGATGACTGAGAAAGGGCACTGCAGCTTGAACAGCTATAAATTACTTTGTGTGTCCATTTAAGGAAGGGAAGAAAGAATGAGTTTCACCTGTGGTTTAAAAGATTTATGCAGGAAATTAGGCACGGCTTTTGGTCTGCAAGGAGGTAAAGTGTTAAGGCACGCTACCCAGGCACCTCAGCTCTTCAAAGCGAGGAAGATAAAAGTGTTAGGGATGGTGTCCAGATACAGGCTGTTTCTGTGCAGGAAGTTGGACAGGGTCATCTCCTGAGGCTTCTCTTACTCTTCCAAAGCTGTGACTCTGGCAAGTATTTACTTTGACTTCTAGATAAGGTACAGAGAAATGGAGCCAGATTAATAATCTGGAAAAATGACTAACCTCGAAAGGGGATGTACACTTACTCAGGAGAAACAACTGTGTTGCGACATGGCACTGTCAAAATGATTTTTAGACCCCAATACTTTTCTGTTGTTTTTGCATCTTATACTCTTGAGACTCTATTGAGGTCTGAATTTGCTGGCAAAGACCAGACTACCATATAACTTGCAGTGTTTGTGTCCTGCTCTTGTTTATGCTTTGGTATCTCTTGAATTCTGGAGAGTATCTCTTCTGAAGCACGGTTTAGGTCAAAATATTCTGTGCTTTCAGGAGAAAAAAAAAAAAAAAAAAAGTAAGAACTGGTAAGAACAAGAATTGCTGCTGGAACACGCTTTATCCCTGAAGTCTTTAGTTTCTGGGAGGCAAGCTTAATAGTGATCTTCATTTTACTATCATACCTGCAAAGATCATTTTTCTTAATGAAACTTAGTTTTGTGCTGAATTATTGGACCTGTTGGCAGGCAGAAACAGAGAGCTTCATCTTCCTTTTCCTTAGCAGAGAATTTGTCAAGAAAACTGCCCTTATTCATAGGCACTTGCACTGATGTTAAAAGAGACATAATGACTCTGGGATACATATTATGGGCACTTAATTGTGTTAACTGTGAAG
>VZSV01000089.1:899934-922742 GCA_013398735.1 Nothocercus julius
GAAAAGCGTAGTAAATATCCATTTTTTGGCAAGATAATGAGGGTGTCTTAGAGACAGAATTTTTTGTGTTAATTGGCCTACAACCCTTCATTTCAAAGTAGTAATCCAGCATCTGCCATTTCTCCCCAGGTGCGAGATCAGTTTTTCATCCCTGCAGAGCACCTCAATAGCTCCAGCCATGCCCGAGCGCCTTCCTACTTCCTAACTGCATCTTGGCAGACACAACTGCATGTAACAGAAAGATAAACTCATCCTTCAGTTTGGTAGAGAAAAGCATAAACCAGACCAACAGCTGGCACTTAAAGTCCTCAAAATTAACATGTGTCTGAGAGCATGATTATGCATTGGAACAACCCTTCCTCACAGCCATGTGAGATTTCCCTCTCTTGCCTGTTGGTCTCAAATATGACAGCGAGCTCATGCTAGAGAAGGCAGATGAAGAAGTGAGTAAATCCTGACCTCAGTTTCAAATGCTGGCTATGGATTGGTTGCCATGCTTTTCCACACACTAGCACTTGGATTAATCCCCTTGGCTAGGGAATAGATGTAGCAGCACACCTTCTTGTCAAAGTACTCAAGTTCCTAAGACCAAGTGACTTAATAGGGGTAGGAGCATTTGCAAAAAAAAAAAGGGACTGATTTGTCAAAAAGAAGGAAAATGTCGCTTGCCAAAACAAAGTTGCATTGCACAAAATAGTTGTTGGTCTGCTTGGGTTTGACATGAGTTTCAAAATGGAAAATTCACTCTAAGCTCCCTGTCTGGCTCCTGTGGGAGTTCTTGCCTCTGTGCTCCCATGCTCTCCCCGCTCTGGCTCTGCGCGGGCAGTTGGCAGCGCACCTTTCTCCTTGGTTCCTGGAGTTGCCCTCCACACAGGGGTTTTGCTTCCCTGATGAGCTGCCCGCTGTGTTGATGTGATGTGAGTGCTCGGAAGGCTGCATCACGTGGGGCGAGATGCAGACCTTTCAGGACCAACGCTTAAGTACTGCAAAACTGCACACTCCACATGCAGCTCGTGTGTCCAGAGCATGAGAACTGGAGCAGGCCTCCCCCCAGAGAAGAAGCATTTTCTGTATCCCTCATTTAAACGGGGAATGCAGGTTGCAGACAGAGGTGAGGCTATTATTCTGATACAGGGATCTAGGCAGCCTGCGTTTAGTAAATGGTTTTGAGCCAGTGTCTGGGAAATTATAGGCAAGATGACTAAGAGCTCTGTTTTTCCTTGCATACATGAGGTCATCATTTGTGCGCTGCAAACAAGGAAATAGAGGAGAGAAATTGGAGCACGTTTAGTAATCGCACTGGACTGGACCACTTCCTACAGGGAATGAATTGGTTAAGCGGCCGACGTTTTCCTGAAAGTTAGGGGCAAACTTACTGGCACAACCGTGACGGAGAGGGCAGCGGGAATAACAGGGATGTAAGGAAGCCGGCCGAGGAGCGGTGTCGCACGACCTTCGCCATGGTTTCATACACGTTGCAGAGTGATGGGAAGGGTGCAGTTCCTATCTAAAGGGCGACTGTGTATTTATGTGTATTACAAACTTGTGGCCAGCTAATGGCACACCCAAATCCACTGCTTCCTTTACTTAATGGTAGAAATTAAGAGCTAAAATGCAGTCTTACCTGCACACCTGTATTAAGACAACAGAGGACTATCATGTTAGATCTCAGTCTTCTTCTTCACACAATGAAGACACCATATCCAGAATTCCTAGCTCATCCACAAAAGCCTCTGCAAAGCAAAGACTTTGGGGGTATTTATGCAAATGCAGGGAAGACAGGACCAAGATAATGATTAGGACCAACTCAGTGTTTACTTGGACAGGCTAATTCTGGAGGCAGCTCATCAGGCTACAAAACGGCACACAAAAATGTGAACCAAAAGGACAGATACCGTTTGCTTGTGTGTCTGCTTTAGAAGGAAAATAGTTGCGTTTTCTAGTGTTTCACATTTACATGAGTGAATGTCAGCATCAATATTCTTTTCTCATCCCTACAGAGCTGCCAGTGCACCTGAGGAGATGTCGTGTACCTCTCTATAGGGGTGAATATACCTAGAGCCTTTTGCCCAGTAAACCTGAAACCAGGTCCTGTGGTTACAAACTCAATAGAAGATCATTCAAGTCTAACCAGTAATTCCCTTGACCCCAGGGGCTTTGTATCTCTTTTACGCATTCTTCAAAACCTCACAAATGTCCAAATAAAGCTATATATGGACATGGCCTTGTTCCAATGAGGACGGATGTCCACGATTTCTCGTCAGGACCCAGGGAGCTCCAGCGTGCAGTAACTGTGAGCAAGGACAGCAAGACAAGACATTTCCTCCTGGCAAACATCTTCCCACCTGCCTACAACACCGTGCAGTTTCATTTATGCTTCTGGCAATTCCTCATGACGTCAGTTGTTTTTTCCACCAGACAGCTGTAAACCTGCTTCTTTAGTAATAACCGTACTGTTAACTAGTTCTCTCCAAGGCTGGAATATCCAGATCAATAGCTGAAACAACACAGGAAAACTCAAAGCATGGGATGGGAATGAGTGGAAGTGATCAGTTTACGGACACCCGTTCAGGGAATCTCCATTACTCTTATGAGAGTTTGATACTGACTTTAAAAATGGAGAATGAAAATGGATTTAAAACTGCTAATCAGGGAAGGAAGTATTTGAAAACCTGGATAGGGTTTTACTCACATCCTTGGGCTTAGACAAGAATAGCAAGAGGCAAACGTGTTAGGTCAAGTAGCTGCTCGACCCCACTTTATCTCCCAGACAGTGACAAATGATGGGCTGGAAAGAAAATCGCTTCAGACACGTGCGAACGTTTTCACAGCTGATCTGAAATTTTGCATTTATCTGGTTGTGAAGCATGCGAGATGATGTAGAGAATAATAATGTTTGGTCCAATGGCTTTCCTGTAACACTAGAATAACAAATCGGCAATAAAAGTGTCACAGACATTGACAAAACACAGACTATCCTCTTCCTTTGTTGTGTGTTTGTCCCTAAATATAACTCAATACTGTGGCCATGATCTGTACTAAATGATGACCTTCATGCTTAAAAACAGATTGGGCTGTTGACTATATATATACCTGCACACATATATCCAGGCCCTCTGCTTTCTGACAGAGAAAACCTAAAATGGGTGAAAAACAATTTTTACAACAGGCTTTCTTTTTCAGAAATAGGAAGAATGCAAAATCAGACATTCCAGCTTTAAAGACACATTTGTGAGAAGTATTCGAAATACTGTTTTTCTAGCTTCTCCCTGAAGGAGGTGAGGAATAAGATCTTTAACACAGACATATTTCTTCCCAAATATTTTGCCAAGAATTTGCACTGTTTACTCTTGGTTACTGCTTCTTCATCATCTTTGTCTTTTTTTTTTTTTTTTTCCCTAATGTAAGCCACAGTATATAATAAGGCCCTTGCCCTTCTTATATAACCTATGTAGTTAACCTGTGGCAGAAAGAGAACTATTAGAATTCAGGAATTCTTGCATCCTCAAAATGCTTCATCTCTGATCTCTTGCCTGCCACTTTGTCCCCTTGTCCCTCCCAGGCTTTTGCCCTTTATTTTAAAGCATTTCAAGATGTACATTGATGAAGAGTGCCATGAAGCAAAGAAAAGTCTTAAGTGCTCTATGAATACTGTTGAAGAAGTTTTTATTTCAAATGTTTGAAACATTACAAAAACTAAGGCAAAGAAAAAATGCCTTCTTTCTTGGGAGGGGAAAAAACAATCAGGCTTTGCCAACAGGGTGGCTGTCCTTCCTCCCACTGGAAAAAAAGAAACTGCAATGACTTTTCCAAGATTTTATTTTGAGGATGATTTTGTATCAGGCCAGGAAAAAAATAGTCCGATTAACCTCTAAAAAGACAGACTAAATAAAATCTTAAGGAATCTTTGGCTTGGGGAAAGTAATGGTTGTTAGTGCAGGTCCATCTTGAAAGGTACTAGGAAGGTGCAAGGTTGGTGGTATTTTAGCCTCTGGCTTTGTGAAGGGCTGGGATTTAGCCCTGAAGGAAAGGCAGGAGATGAGACAATCTGCTCCCCTGCTGCCTCCCTGCCCGTGCCTGCCAGCTCCGATCTTCTCAAGCAGCAACCCTTGCCTGCCCATTTAGTTCTTGCTTCCACTGGTAGTACTTGGGAGAGGGGCTGTGGTGACCTGACAGGCACGCGCTAGATGCTGAAATGAAGCTTTCTTTGTCATTCACACCAGCTACTATTTCAAAACGTAAATTCCCTGCATGAGTGCATAGATGACAGTAAGAGAAGAGGCTCCACGCGTCTTTCCAGCTTTGGCAGAAATCCCTGAGCAGCAGCCTGACAGCAGCATTTGCAGGTATTGCTCTGAGATGGCTGTGAACCCCCTTGGACAACTCCTTGGCATCTCTGCTGAAACCACAGGAGACCAGCAGATGCAGCCTTCCTGTAATTTATTTCCCTCCTCTCCCAGCCAAAAGGGGTCATTAATTTCAGCTGGATTTGCAGGATTCCTCAAGTTTTCTCCAGGGGAGAACCCTCATAGAACATACAACTTCTTACAGATATCTAGAGTTTCTGACTGTTGTTTCATTCTCTCTTCTTTTTTAAGTGACTTCTACTACATTTAATTTCTAGGTTCTTATCCTGTACATTGCATTTACTGGAATTCATCTCTGGCTTCAACAAGTGCAGCTACTGGCCTTATATGATGGTAAGTCACACATAAGTTGCTTTCATGCTACTTTTTTTCCCTGGGCACAGAACTGACCCTGCTGGGTTTTCTCCTTTATACCTACTGTGTAGGTATGAAGGCAACATCCTCTGTGTGTTTGAGCCCTTACGCCCAAAGTCATCATTCATGTGACTCTTGCTCATAGTGGGGTTGAAGTTCAGTTTCCGATTCAGAAGCCTTCCAAGAGTTGTTGACATTCAGAGACTCAACCCAGAATATTCTGAACAGCAAGCACAGAAAGAAAAGACTAACTTTAGAAGAGGAAAGGGAGAAAGTTAACTTCAAGGAAAATTTACTCAGCTGAAGGCAGTAAGCTAAGCTGCAGGAGTACAGAAATGCACCCTGCAGCCTGGCAGAAAGATCCTTGCTGTCCTGCAGAAGTGAAAGGCACTTATTTTATCCGCACAGTTCGGCGTACGATCAAGTGATAGTAAGAATGGACTTTTCTGTTTATCATGCCCACTTCTTTTCATGGTGCCTGGTTTAGCCTTGAAGATATAACTGCAAATACTAAAGGCTTAAGAATTCTGTTGCCTGCAGGACTTGGCCAAATGGAAGTTCTCCATTTAAGGAAACCATCGTGAGAGGTTGTCTGTCTCCACTCTAGCCTTCACTCAAGGCCTAGAGTTAAAGTGTTGTTCGAATTCCTACCACAAGCACAGACAAGCATGAGGCAGCATGACCTTCCAACAGCCTGTATCGTGACCATCAGCCTGATTTTCAGGCTGTTCCACGGAAGACCCGGCAGGATTAACAGCAAGCGGTAGCTGTTACTTCATATCAGTTCTACAGTATGTTCAGAAGGTGTTGTAAAGATGTGGCTCAGAGGGGCTCGTATGCCATGAGGAAGTTGGGAGTAAATACCTAAAGATACAATTAGTTTGCTTAAAGGGCAAAGTTCTCTATACCTGGGCTTTATGTTCTCTATACATACACAACAGAAATTCAAGTTCAAGTGAGCACTTGGGGAAATTCCTACACAAGCACCAATCACTGGGGAAGAATGGGGCTGTTCACTTTTGACAGTCTGGTTTAACTGTATCTGTAACATTGATTAGAGATTTTTTGTAAATACAAAACTTTGTGCCTGGCTGAACTCCAACAAAATTCTTTATCTTTCGATAGCAGCAAAACAATCTCCTGGGCAAAGCAATGTAAGTATAAAAAGAACTGAAAAGAAAACCCAAAGTAACTATGCAATTTTACTTCTTTTTCCAAACCACATCATTTATCTAATAATGTCAGTTTTTAGAAGGCCTCTATATGACTGCATGACTACAAACGTAAAAGATACCTCATGAAACAGCGTTTCAGTGGTTTTCCCCACCTGATTCAACACATGAAAAGCTAGAGATGCTACAAGGCTGTTCTCCCAGAGCTCCTTCCCGCTCCAAGATAGGCATGCAAATATTTGCGTGATTCTTCAGAATGTGTGCTTTAGGCATCCGTGTTCCCTTACGGAGGAAGTGAGTAACTCAGTTTGACTTCAGTGGCAGTTACTCATATCCTGTGAGGAGACAAGTGGGAAGAGGAGAGGAAAAAAAAATCAAAACCCAAAACCAAACAAAAACAGGAGAAGCATCCAAGAAAAGAGATACAAGGCAGGGAGAAAGAAAAGGAACAGACAATTAATAAAACATTAGCGGTAAGTGAAACTCACTTATCCTTTCATTTTCTGGCACAATCCACAGAGAAATTAGTCATAATTGTGAGTACACAAGTATTACAGCACTAACAACCCTGATCATTATAGCTTCCTTATATGTCTTTTAGCATGTTATCTTTCACAGTCATGCATAGAATAATATGAAAACATTAAATACTTTATATTTACACACAAATGTAGTATGCATGTATGTGTCTAGCTCTATACACATTTATATGCACAGAGCTATAAGAGGGTTTGGGATATTTAGGGATAAACCTGAAAAATGTGCTTAGGAGATAGCTCTTTACTTTATAACTTCAAGTTTGAATCCTGAGTTGCCTGTTGCTTTCTGGATCAAAGCCAGCAAAAATGGTGTGCAACTGTCTGCAAGAGCAGCCTGTTATGCTATGTGGAAATATGTCACTTAGGAATCCAAAAAGGGCTCGACCAGCTACGTTCTGGCTTGCAGGTGCAAAAATGTGGGATCACGGCCTTAGCCCGCTGTTGGCCTCAATGTGGCAGCTTCTCCTGGGGAGGCTGGGGGGCAGGAACCCCCTGAGTTTTTACGATGCAGCTGGCATGGCTTGTGCCGAGGGAAAGCAGGCTCCATTAAAGGCAGGCTGGGATCCAGCCTGCCCTCGTGTTTCGGGCCATTCAGGTCTGGCATTGTGGTCCAAACTTATGTCACTGTTCCAACCCCTAAGAAGCCATTTACTGTATAGCACATATTGGCCCGTGAACTGAGCCAGCTACAACAGCTCCGACTGGCACCAGCACTCTCTAAGGACGTCTGTAGCTCGGATGCAGTTGATTTAGTCCCCAGCTTGGATCATTATTTTCTGCAGTGCCCGGGCAGACAGCGAGCAGGATGAGAACGCTGACCCATTGCTTCTCGGCAGAGGCACTTCAGGCCATGCGTAACTCTGAGCAAATGGCAGCGCTCGCACACATCAGGTTGTGCCAGCGCCCAAGTGCTGAATCAGGGCCATAAGGAAGGCTAAGTCTAATGCACTCGACTTAAGAGGCTTCCTGAAAGGTTTTAAAAACCTCAAGCCAACTAAGATCATGTCCTTAAGAAAGGAGTTCAAAATAGGTCAAGATGGGTATATCTTTATTTCAGGAGAAAAGCCAGAGGTACTTAAAAGTGTTCAGTGATGGCAAATTCTGCCTCCTCAGGCGGCAGCTCAGTGCTGCTGGAGCGACTATCGCACGTGCAGCTCCGTGAAGCGGTTTTGAGCAGCGGAGCCAACCATGAGACCAGTGGGTTTCGGGAGAACCGCCTGAAGACAGAAAGTGTTTGAGTGACTGCAAGGAGGTGCCTGCAGGGGTGAGGGTGTTGGTGAAGGTTGGCAGACGCAGGCAGCAGCTGTCAGACACAATCCCAGCCTGGTAAAAATATACTGCAACTGGGCAAAATGGAGACCGAAAGTGCAAAAGCCCAGCAGAGTGGATGTGGGGAAGGCAGGGCATGAGGGGAGCGCGTAGAGGTTTTCTGACCTCTCTGCCTGGGGATCAAGGCTGTGACTCCAGGTGCCTTAGGATAAACTCAGTTTAAAGATAGAAGGGATGATGGGTCAAGGAGACAAGATGCAGAAGATTAGAGGAAGCCAGTAGTCTAACCAGCAGCTGTATAATGTCTGCAGTGTTGCACTGTGTTTGTCATCTATTCCCTTTCTCCCTTTTTGCCTCCCATCTTCCGACACTCAGAGTAATTCTTTCTCTGATTACATACCACAGAATAGAATAATAATTTTTCTTTTGCATAGTGGTCGGAGGCCATCTAGAAATGGATTTCTAATGAGGATTTCTAATGAGACTGTAAATGTCCTTAACGCACCAGGGTATGATCCTAGGAGGCATAGAACAAGCACACCATTCACTGACTAAGTAAAGTGGAGGCTGCTTCATTCTCCTCAGCAGAGACCCCCTCATTCCCTAGGTTGAATAGAGCCTGCAATAATCCTAGGTTTTAAAAAAAATTAAGGATGATATAGTGATCTTAGGACTTAACAGCAGAACGTTGCACACAAGTGGATAGTGTTCTTCTTTTGCCTTTCTTTTAACTCCCTCTTTTATTTTAATTACCTACCAAATCTAGCTGTTATAAATAGCTTGCACCCTGGTTAAGCTGTGTTATACTAGTATTTAGGTCAGGTGAGCCTACCCCTAAGAAGTAGAAAAGAAGAATTGTACCTATTTGTACCTATCTAAAATATCTATGCCTGTGCAGTGAATCTTAGAACTCCCTGAAGTCTTTCAAATGTGATTATTCATCTCCCTGCTTAGCACCTGAAGCTATTTTAAAACTGGTCTGTCAAAGGAGGTATTTTACAAGACTGTGTGGTCGGTAAACATAGCACACTTGGGAATGACCTGAGTCTCACAACCCTCTGTCCCACTGCCTTGCCAAGAAAGACACTAATGAGAGTGCTGTGCTCAGGGACAAATGTCTGGTCAGCTTAACCATTAACACAGACTGAACTATTCAACTTACTTAATAAGGGCAAACTTACGGGCAAATCTTTGCGGGATGGCCTTTTCCTCGGGTGACGTCATTCTATATTAACTTCTTGAGAATAGTGAAATATGCAATAGGACAACTATTCTGGCCTTTCCAGACACCTGTGACTCAGCCTAGACTGCTTTTTCCTCCTCAAAACAAAGACAGTTTCAGAATTAGTTTTCTGAAAGCTGTCACTGTGACAGGAAAACTAATATAAAGAGTAATTAAATAGTAATTAAAGCATCTTGCTGACATATTGTGGTTCTCTCAATCTTTTTATCATTCTGGGGGGTGAGGGAGGAACCTGTTCCCATTTTCACAAGATTTTTGTTTGTTGTAAATCTCAATTCACTTGCAGAATGCAAATTTTGTAAGCCTGATTGAATTTCTTCACTGTATTACGAGTATTACCGTTATTATTATTCTCTCCATGAGCTGGAAGCACCTCTCCAACTGAAGAAAAAAATACCAGCATCCCACAGGGAACTCTTTCAAGTCCTCAACTCAAAATACAGAGTTCATACAGCTGCTTCAGTGCCCAAAGCAGTCTGCACGTTAGTCTTTCCCTGTGCATCTCTCCCCAGAGGGAATGGACCCTCATGCCTCATTAGCGTCCTGCTGAGTTATGGTAGGTCCTGGTCCTTCCCTGGTCCTTTAATCCCGCCACTCTGCAGAGAGACTGGGCATGTGGTGGAGCCTCCAACCCTTTCTGCATTGGAGAATCAGCTCAGCTGATTTTTTTCACTCGATTGACTTGTACCATCCTTCAGCAGGACAAAAGCATTTGCTAACCTGCCCAGGAACAAAAGGCAGTTTGGACCACAGCTAACATCATTTCGTGGATGGGCAGTGGCCAACCTGAAACAAAGCAGTGACATGATTCACTGGAAAGGTCTACTTAAAATGACTGGGATGAAATACAAAGGGGAATTCTTTCCTACTGCTCTGGGGAAAATATTAGGTTTGAGCAGACAAAGAAAAACACCTGCCCTTCCAAATGGAGTATCAGTGCCCAGAGAGCGCTTGCACTCCTCCTCCTTTGCAGGGGACAAGAGCAGTTTGTTTTCAGTTCCATCATTCCAGCAGCTAGTCTAAAAAATATGTCCACCTATGAATCACAAAAAGAAGGTAATACATTTTTCATCAGGATAAACAGGATGCATCTGTTAAAGACAGACAAACTAATCTTACCCCAAGATCTGTATAAGAGCAATGATATTTATTCTATCATTGCTTTTCCAGTTCCTTAATATTTAATTGCATTATTTTGATTAAAAAAAAAAATCGCAAGATCAAACTGAGAGGACGTTTTCTAGTATTAAAACCTTATTTCAGAAAGCAGATAAAAGTATGGCAAAGCAAATAGCAAAGGTAGTCACAGCCATATTAAGCTGGGGCATCTGAGCCATGAAAAATAATTATCTGACCCTCCATTCCAGTTCAGAGTGAAAGTTTCTCCTGTCACAGATGCTATGCAAAAGTTTAACTTTTTGGAATACATAACTCAGCTAAATGGGTTCTTTGAGAGTTTGATTATCAGTAGAGGACTACTTCATCCCAATTTTCTTCCTGCAGTGCTCTTTTCTTTGGTGTCCTTTCCTACCCACACAGCAATCCTTTCCTTGTGCATCCCAAGTCTCTATCTGATCACAAAGTTTTG
The DNA here is from genome assembly GCA_013398735.1 of Nothocercus julius. Taxonomy (NCBI): domain Eukaryota; kingdom Metazoa; phylum Chordata; class Aves; order Tinamiformes; family Tinamidae; genus Nothocercus; species Nothocercus julius. Next base: position 910,467 of record VZSV01000089.1, read on the forward strand.
TATATATTAAATTTCATATATGAAGAATCCATTTGGGCAGAGGATTTGAAGTTAGACTACTCACCTTCCAGTACAGAGCCCTAGCTTCAGGGTCACAGGCTGTTCTGGAGTAGTAAATCTTTGCATCCCTCTTCTTGTTGTACTTTCACTTTGTGTATTTGTTTGTGCAAGAACTGAAATCTGTGTCTTCCCTCTTCTCCATGAGTTTATTGACTCCTAGGGTATAAACCACTTCTGCACGTTCTCCACCTTTCATGCAAGCTGGAGCCTCTCTGAGAGAAGAGCCTGGCATTGCACCTCAAGGTGTCCTGCAGGGTGGTGCTTAGGGTATCTTCTGAAAATTATAGATTACCCCAAAGGATTACCCAGTCTTCCACCACAGACTCAGTTATTTCAGAATGCTGCTCTTATAGGTTAAAGGACTGACCTGAATATGTCTTCTGAAAGGGCAGCCTGGTGATTTTGAAAGAAAGAAACCCAACTCTAGAACACGGGTGCCTCCTTAAAACCGATTTTGGCACATTCCTGTCCTCAGCATATCTTTAAGGCTGGGTAAAATACCAGAACAGCACATTTCTGGCAAGTGCAGCAGTCAGCTCTATTGTGTCTGATATAGGAGTTTTTGAGAGCACCAGGGTTATGAACCACTAGTAAAGAGATGACTAAAGGCTCTGCATTACAGTGTGTCCTTGCAAGCGCCTCACTGCAGTCCTATACTCCTCTTTTCAGGAAAGGACATTCACTTGACCTAATTCTAATAAACGTCTGCCATAGACGTTAACGTCAAACAAAGAAATCAGGTTTTATGCCATAAATATGTATAAGCAGAGGGTGAAAATGAAAGGGACTGAGGGGGGCAAATCCAATGGCACCCACCACACAGCAAATGTTTAGGTCAGAAGCACCCAGTCACTTATCCCCAAATACTGAAACCACAGAGCAGCAGCTCACTCCACAAAGCTGTGGTACCAAAGGGCAAGAGCCACTAACACTACAGCGAACCACAGGAATCAAGCACCGGTGATCAAAGTCACTGTCAAAGAACCCATTCACTACAGCTAGTAAGGAATATCTTAGATGAATGACAACATAATCCTAAGAAATGATCCAGCCCTAGGCTACAAAAACGACAAAAATAATTTCATTCGTATTATTGTTGGGGAAAAGTCTTCCCAAGCTCAACTTTCACAATCAGTTCAACCCTGAACCGTGGTTGAGAAATACCACCACAGCACCAGGGAGAGCTTTCGGAGCAAGCCACAGCATTCATGTACCCCACCCAACTCTTGCTGTTCAGGGTTAGTTCAGATAAACCGTCCCTCTCCAGAAAGCCATAAATCACAACATGATCTGCTGCTGAGGAAAGATAAGTCTAGAAGATGTTCAGTTAACTGTTGAAGTGCGCTTGCCACATCTCAGTATCAGATGTTATCAAAAGAAAGCAACCACAAGTTCCCTTTAGAAAGCTAAGGCTACCACCTGTTTATTCTTTAATTTCTTTTTTTTTTTTTTTTTGCTTTTTAAAAAAAAAGAGAAGTTATGATACTGCAGCTTTGTTCTGGTAGCAATCAAGCCTGAGGAGCTGGAGCTGTGCAGTGCATAAGTACAATGCTTAAGAGTTGTTACCACTTATAAACCTAAGTGGTTGGATTCATTTCGGATATTACTCAGCATTCTTCTTTGGGGAGAGTTACTGCAGTAAGGTTGGCTCATTCTGGCCACTCTTCTGACATTTTAGCCAATTTAGCCAATTTATGGTCTGGTCCAAAGCACATCAAAGCCAAGGACTTCAGATGGGGTCTGTATGCACTAGCACACAACAAATGGTTAAATATAACCTACCCATAACTAACAAGTAACAACAGTTAAGGGATACAGGTATCTACAAATGCCTAGTGATTTTCCTAACTCATAAGTTTGTGAACTAATTGTTGCCTAAAGAAAATTGATCCCTTAGTCTGCAGCTTTTAACTGCAATGCTAACCACTTGATGCCTAGCCTTGCATGCCTAACCAGCTGATTATACTTTCTTGTTAGCATTAATTTGATGTTACTTCAAACTGGTCGGTTAAGGACTCAGGTAGGATGAGCCATGCAGGTGAGTGTGGCTCTACACTCATTCACCTGCTGCTACTACAAGTACCTTTAGAGGAAGCAAGATTGGGAAGCAGTCACACATAGTTATTCTTGGGTGAGAAATACTAATGCTGCGAGTAGATTTGCACTTTGCATGCTTGAACACACAAAAACCAGCCAGAGCTGCTTGTTGGGCCTCATTAGAGGCTTTCAGGCCACGCAGCCCCACAAGGCGCCTCCTGCACGGCCCACGTTGGGCTCAGGTAGCACGGAGCGACCGTGCTCATGCGGCTGCCTGGCACACCAACGGTGACCCGACTGCTTCGACAGAAGTGATTCCTAAAACCAGTACAGTTCAGGTTCCTGGACGCCTGCGGCAAGCTGGAGCACATCACCCACAGCAGCTGGAGGCACCCGTTCCATCACAGAGCTGGTTCCCGAAGCACCTCCTTTGAACATGTTGTATAATTTTACATTCAAATGCCATGGTTTGAGAGAAGGAGGACCATATCGTGTCTCCCCTAGGTATCCAGTTTAGTTGTGCCTCAGGTTTTACATTCAAGGGCCTCAAGGCATATCCTGCATACGCCCCAACCGTGACTCACACATAAGAGAGGGTCATGTAGCCAGGCCACATGAGGAAGATAAAGGTGGTATAGGAAGAGAGGGAGAAGGAGATACCTCACCGGGAGGTCCAAGGTTAGCTGGACAGGTAAATTCTGCTCCCTGCCCTTGAGCAAGTGCTCTGAAATGCTGCTTCTTGGGGACTGCAGTGCTTACCTGCCATCATTTTCTGGTGTGCCTCTCTCTTTGTAAATCATGTGGTAAATGTACAGAGAGGAATACGTTCCTCTCTAAGGAGCCTACGAAGTAGGACTCTTGCTTAGCTTTACACACGTATACACGGTCCCATTGGAATAAAGGGTTTGATTCCTCTCCATCTAAGGCCATTCTACAGTAGCAAGGGGATTCTGCTGTGTCAGTTTGCTTTTTAACAGCAGAAGTTGGGTGAATTCTTGCCCTCGCATTGCATCACTTTACCAGAGGAACCTTTCTGGCAGAAGCTTATTGCAGTTTTTGAAACACCATGAAAAGGATGCACTGAAACCTCTCTTGCCAAAGCTCCCCTATTGACCCTAGGCTCATTAAGCACGTATGCTGCTCCATGTGGCGTGAGGAGAGGAGCATCGGAAAGGTGCCCCATTATCAAAGTTATGCTTGCTCATGTTGAGTGTTTGCTACTGTGAACATTCAAAATAAAATGACAGAATGACTGCAAACAAAACCTATGCTCTTTCTGATATGTTCTGAAAAGTGAAGAGATGCAACTGACTTCCTTCAGGGTGGTACACCTTGGTATGTTGTGTGCAATTGTATGACATTCATCCTGACAATTTTCCTTTGAAGTCTCGCTACTCCAGCACTGAAGTAAAACTTGCCTTCCCCTGTTTTTCCTGATGGAAAGCAACCTCCCAGGCATCAAGCTGGCGCTGGCACCTCTTTCATCATTCCACCTGAAGAAGACACCCGAGGGGCACCTGCTGAAGCCCCTTCTCCACGATCTTAGTACAGTCATGGTGCAAGAGCCCTTTTCTCCCAAGCTTTTAGCTTGTGGGGCTGCTTTCTTTTTTTTTTTTTTTTTTTTTTGAATGTGGGCTCTCTCCCTTGGACCCTGACTTGGGAAAACTATTATGATTTTCCTCGAGCACTTGTGGAAAGTTAATATGTAGTCAATTGCTCTCCCACACAGCCTAGAAAGCAGTACATTGTTTCCTGAAGAGGGCTTCTATTTCAATCTTCTCTTTATATGTAGGCAGGGTGGAGAAAGGATGTTTTGCAGCCAAATTGCACAGTCCCTCCTCTGTAACAATTTTCCACTTCGCAGGCTTCATTCATTTAGGCCTTCAGTGAAGTGTGTACATTTAAAGAGGCTACGTCTAGGAGCCTTCTCATTACTGGTAATTTTTTTATAGTATGTAACTATCAAGTTAGAAGACTCAGGGGAAGGCTTGTTTGTAATATTGTGCTACGCTACATGAATGTTAGCTATAAACAGAAATAGAGAAGAAACATGGTGACAGCCTAAATGGCTAATAGAGCCCTTTTGTGCTCAGAGCGAGGCTCGCGTGCGCCGAGGTGCTGGCGCGCACAGCAGCAGCGAGATTATAAAGCCCCTGCTCTGCTTGTTTAACCTGCCACAAAGAACCAAGTTTTCCTTCAGATGGGAAGGAAACAAAAATAAACGTGAAATCTAAGTGTGTATACAAGCACTGTATAATAACTGTGGAGCTAGTGAAACATGCTGCACTAGCTCTGCTAAGATAGACAAAAACTTCCTGAAGATGATTCCCGCTTTGGATGGCACTCATTGCAAGTTCATAAAATACTGTGGCTGATGTAGCTGGAGCATGAAGTAACTGCTCACTTGCAAACTTTGTATTCTTACTCCCTTTGCTGCTAGAACATAGTTCTAGGAGCTAGAGCTGAAAGGGTCCCATCAGTCAATCAACGTTTTTTTCGTAAGTTAATAGAAGTAATTCAAACTTTCTTACATGGCTTTGAAAGAAAAATCAAGCTAAATTTGCTCTCATCTCAGGTTACGTGGCTGAAAATAGGGCTTTAATTATTTCTTACGTAAGACTACATAACAAACTATATAAAAGACAAATACAATTTCTTTCTTTAGAGATGTCTGCCTTTGTCTACTAATGAGTCAGCATCATCTGACAGATCAATTTTCTGTGAGTGTAGGATGTGCATTTTGCATATCACACTCTCCAAGGGCACCTATTGGAAACTTGGGCCGCTACCGCATGGAATTTCACACTGTGCAGAAGATGGACTCGATGGCCTTCCAGCGCAGACCTACATCACAAGATCTCATCAGTAAAAATGAGGCTGACACTGGATACTTAAAGTTTCCTGTCCTCCAGACCGGTCTTTTCAGAAAAGGAGAAAGACAGCAAGAACACGCTGAATACTTTCTTGTTCTTTGTGAAAACATTAATATGCATAGTGTTGAAAGGGATCGCCCAGGATCATTTAGGTTGGAAGAAACTTCAGGAGGTCTCAAATCCAACCTCCTGTTCCAAGGTGGGTCAGCTATGAAGTCAAACCAAGCTGCTCAGGACTTTACCCGATCAGATTTTGAAAATCTCCGTGGATTTTCAGCTTTTCTGTTCTTCCTTGTGTCCAGGCTGAACCTCTGCTTTCCATTTATGCCTGTTGTCTTTCATTCTCCCACCAAGCAGCACTGTGAAGAGCTCCACTCAGTTCTCTCCAAAACCTTGCAGTTGGGTACTGGCAGGGTGCTTTTAGGTCCTCCTGAAGCCATCTCCTGTCCAGGCTACAAAAGCCTCGCTCCCTTAGCCTCTACCCCCCGCGCAAGCGCTCCAGCCCTGGCTGTCTGGGTGGCCTTCGGCTGCACTTGTTCCAGTCAATCGACATTTATCCTCTTGGAGGCCCCAAGCAGGACATAGTGTCCAGCTGTGCTCTAAGCTCTTCCCTCAACCTCCCGGCCCTGCTCCTCTCAACAGAGCCCAGGAGGCTGTGGTTACAAAGGCAGAAAACTAAAATATTACTAATACGCTTTCCCCCCATATCTCTAAAAACAAGTGTACAAACGTCTCCCTGGTCCGGTTTCTGAGAATGAGAGTAGCTGCTGAGGTGCTCCTCTCCTCCAAGCACGGGAGTTTATGGTGAAGAGCGCTGGACTTGGATCAGCTGCTCCTGTTCACCAACATTGATCCCATGGATTCTCAGCACCAAGTGCTCTTGCTCATTTGAAGGGCTTGAGACAGCTTTTCAGTGGAACTTTCCATTATGCTCCGTGCTGTCTTTCTTCAAAGCACACTTTGTTCACTGGGCAGTACTCCTTGTCCCACATAAAATGTTTTGGCGCATTGTGTCTTGCTCAATAGTTTTGTTTCCTTACCAAGATGCTTTACCTCTCTTGCCTCAATAAAAGTTTTCTTTTATAGCTCTCCATATAACCTGATGCTTATGTTAGAAACTGTTATATAGGGATTTGGGGGGCTTTTTTGTTTTGGTGTGTTAAAAACGGTTAGGAGTCAGCCATGGTGTTTGGGGGTAGACACAATACCTTCTTCCAGCAGCCTTTAGCTTATTTGATTTGTGCCTGCTGCTCCATTCCCCATCTCCTTTTCTAAGGCTGAAAGCCACGGTACTAAAAGACACAGACATGATGCTGCAAGCCCTACAATTTGTGCATGAATCTAACTCTGTACTACTGTACTACTTCCCAAGGGAAAAAACGAAAGGGCTTTGGCTTTCTTTTTTTATTGCATTACTTGCTTTCACTGTATCACAACCTGCCTATTAAATTGGCAAAGTCCTGAGCAAGCACATGCACACTGGTGAGCTTGCACCTCTGTCACGGTTTACCGCAGCATCTGATGAGCTCTTATGCCAGGACACACTTTAATATAAAGCAGGCTGGTAGATTTAAATAAACAGCAAGTGTGAGAACATTTGTACAGTTAAGCTATACTAGGCAGCAGTAATACATGTGTTTCCAAGTACTGAGAGACAAACAGATAAGAAATTAAAAGAAGTGTCATGTTACTGAAGATGTACACCATTTCCCTAGTGAGAGTTCCCAAGTTAACAAAATACACTTGAGATGATGCAGGTGTTAAGCTGTACCTGGGGATTTATAATGATGAGTTAGTCCCTCTTCCAGCAATGTACAAGCCCCAAGTTAAAAGGTTGCAATTTCCAATTAAAGTCCAAAGCAAAACTCAAACTTTCCAAATTTTTCTGTGTCCATTGGTTTTGAACAAAAAATCTGTGATATACTAGATGCATTTTTTTCACCAAAAAGAACAGACCCCAAGACTTACTTAAATGAAAATTTGGGTCTTCAAGGCTCCCCAGGAAATGGGGATATTTACACAACTTCACAAATCACCACCCTGTCCACACCCCCCTTTTTTTAATAAAGATCCCATTACAGAACTGGGGCCACAGTGCCGCCTGGTTACCACCCCAGCTGCTTTTCCTTCTGTGAGAGACAGTACAAGCACCTCACAGTAGCAGACTAAATTTATGTCTACTGAGATGTAGTTTTTATTAACCACCATTAAATATTTAGTTGGATATTTTTGATTAAATACTTAGATGTTAGCATTTTTACATGTAGAAACTGTATTTTCACCCTCAAAACAGACTGTCTACAAGATATATCCTGTGCCATGCTATACTCTTTTATTAGGATAGTGTAGTAAGTAGCCAGATCCAAATCCTTAAGGACTGAATTGCTTCAGACTTATCTGAATTGCTCTTACCTGCCTCTGTGCAATAGTAAAACTCATGTAACTTTCATGCCAATGACAGTATGTCCAATATATAAAAATAGGCAGTTTTAATCAGGAAATGTGCAGATACATTACGTGGAAATAAACACCATCCTACGATAATGCAAGACAGCTACCTGAAAAATACAGAAAATGATGAGCAGCAAAAGATTCAACTCCAAGCTCATGTACCAAAGCCCAAAACATCTGGTTTACTTGTTATACAGAAGAGGCCAGTACTTCTAAAGTCCTAGAGTGAGGGACACAAATTTATTCACTGTGAAGAAAAACAAAATCTTCTCACACTGGAGACTACACCTTGTGTGACTTACGATCACAGCATTCATGTAAGCAACTACTTACACAAGAACAGATACCAAAAGCAACTGCTTACACTGAAAAGTGGTATCTTTTAATAAATTATGTGCAGTTTTCTCATTGCCAGTTGCTCTCCCAAATACTTTTTGGGTCTTCTCAGTCTCCTCCAATGCTTCCTCAGTAGCGTGTGCCCTAGAGATACTCACCATTTGCCATGAGAATGCAAAACATCAGCAGAAGCAGGGAAACGGCAGGAGCAAGTGTCACTAAGTGTGTCAGTAGCAATAATGGAGTCAAAGAAACACTTGTGAGTTGCAAACAGTCCGAAAGAGCAAGACCAGGTATCTGCACATTTCACTTTCTCAGAAAGATGCCCCTAGCATCTGTTTACTCTGCAAGCTCTGGAGATTTCTTACCCCTGACAGGGTAAGTGAAGTGATAAGATGGTCAAGCAGAAATACAAACTGTTCAATTATCATTTCTTTTAATAAAATAGGTGACCAGCACTGCGCTCACCTCAGATTGTCTAGCATTTTCTAGCAGTGCTTCCATGCTTAAGCTTCCAAAAAATAAAAAAGTTTGAAAGTAGAGGTGGGTGTATTACACTATACTCTTAAAAATGTTACGAATTATGTCTTCTGAAGATAACAAACTAGAATAAAGCCAAAATATTTATGAACAAAAAAAGAATATTTTAAGTCAGGGAAATATACATTAAGACATGTAATTCGAGCACAGAAACACCCACTCTGCAATGCAAGTGACTCTCACTCCAGAGCTGGAGCTTTGACGATAGACGCTGTGAGCAGTGCCCAGCGCACTTCAGAGTCCCACAGGAGCAAGACACCGGGCTGCAGTCCCTAGGAGACAGAGTTTTCAAGTGTGGTTTCGCTGCCGAGCGCTGCCCCCTGGTGCTAGGAGTCCGGAAGGGGTTGGCTCTGCGTCCCACTTCGCGTCTTCAGCTGGGACTGCGCGATATCGGCAAGCGCGCTCTGGATCTTCTCCAGCAGCATATCCCCGCGGTAAACCACCTCCTCCAGGCGGGCAGCTGCCTCGTGGTTTTCCTCCTCTAATCGATTCAGGCTAGCAGCCTTTAAAAGAAAAGAGCAAAAAAAGGCACGTTCAAACATAATGCAAAATTGCTACCAAGTGAAGTGGAGGCATTCCTTAAAGGAAAGATTGTCTCTTTCGCCCCAGAATTAGATGCTGCTGGTTGAGAGCAATTCATTCTAGGTTGCAGTCTAAACCAGAGCACGTTTCTGCAAGGAGTAAACAGCAAAACCAAATGCGGATATTAGCTTCTTTCAGATTAAAACTTTTAGCTTGGTGCAGCTTTCCTGATAAGTGAACACTGCATACTCCCCACTCCCTTACTGAAAGTAAGCAAGATATAAATGTGGCTTATATAAAACTTCCTACATGCCTTTGGCACTAAACTGTCTTATTTAACCATATATTTTTTTTCTTTTCATATCTTGTTTCAGAACCAGATAGTTTTTAAGCTAGACAAATTTTGATTTTGAAAGAAAACATTTGAACTTCAAAATCAGATAAATCATTTACCAATTTTAAAAAATATTCAAGCATATTTAATTCAATATCAAACCAAAAAAGACAAAATGCAGAACTGTTTCAAGTTGATGAGGCTTTTAAAAGTTACCCCTGTCTACATACAGGCTTTTTAAAAGTCATGCTTGAACTGGTAAATTCTAATATAATCATCTGCTGTTTTGCAAGGCTTATGTCTTTGCTGAAAGTTATTTAATAAATACATGAAGGAAGATGACAAAGGGCTTTCTGACAGAAACAGAACTGACAGAACTAGGGTCAGAGGAGGAGGAAGAGGAAGACAAGAAGGGTAGAAGTATGAGAATTAGAATTAAGCTCAGTAAATTCAGTCTCAGCTGCAAGTAAGCCACAGATCTGCACAGAATATTTACTGCCAATCTGGAGACGAGAGTAGAAGAGGGACAGAGAAACTCTGGCAGCCTCTCTTACCATCTATGACAAACCTCAGAGTTGAAACATGCACCAAAACAGTGTTAGTACCCAAGTACAGTTTTAACTAGCCACATCTGTAGCTGCTTTGCACCAAATCCTGTATTCAATATTTTAGAGTATTTCAAGCATCCCTAAAATAGCCTTTAGAACTTCCACTTTAGTTCTTTTAGAACTTTTAATTCCATCTTTAGATCTTCCACTAAAGTGTGGAAGTCACATTTAATTCTGTACCAATTTAAACAAAAGAAACTAAAAATTCAAATTAGAAGGTGAAAATTGTGAAAACCAGGCTGAGTTATATTTGGCTTGAAAGCCAAGCAAAAACATGCTCCAATCAGATACCGAAATCCTCTTTATGGAGCACTCTTGCATCCTTGCATCAGCTGCCACTATGACCAAAAACAGTTCATCACGAGAGAAGACTATAATTTGCCTGCAACGAGAAAACTATCTTCAGCTTTTAAATGCACAGCTACTCAGTATTAGGCTGGTGATAATATATGCAATTAGTTTGGTCAGCAATTATTATGACTAGCAAAGTTTCCATATTTAACCTCCTGTGTTTAAGACCAAAAGCAATGTATCTGCCAAGCAGTTTGTGCCCAGCAGGCATCTTTAAAGCCTTTTCTAAAGTGCCCTCCAATATTCAGAGATCAGCAACCTAAGCGAAAAACCTTTAAATGATCCTAAAACAGCTCTACTGTTCCCAGAGGGACAGAACTCTCTGCATCTTCACTGTATACAAGAAACAAAATACATTTTGTAAATTTAGAAGTTAAATGACTGAAAATCACGGCAACTCCAAAAGACTAAAAAGGATGCTCTTTAATAGACAAGATCTGTAGAAAGAACAGCTAAGTACAACAATGCTCTTTATGGGTCAAAGGCATTCTTCAGAAGTGAGAAAAAGTCTAGTGTTGCCAAAAGGTTCACAGGCTGTTTACAGCAGTTGGATTCTTCTAAGGCAAAGAATGAAGCTTGTGATACAGCCCACAGCTTCTGATAGCTGCCTGGCCTGAGACTGCTTTCTCTTCCCACGCATTTCCAAGAGCAAGTCTGAAACTTCCCAGCAACTGCCTCTGGTCTGAAGAAAGGAGGAGCAAGGAACATAAGCATCAAGTCCGACTGGTTAGTCCAAGAAAGGACATCCTAATAGTGAAGAGAGAAAAGGAACTATTTTCTGACAGCTGGAGAACTTAATGCATACTGCAAAACCTTCAGTAACCACTAACACTGTAGGAGAACAAAAGGTTTCAGTAGAACATTGACCCTGCAGATACAAAATAAAGCATGCAATCAGAAGGAGAATATGAAAGGCTATTCAAGAAAAAAAAAGCCAATGCATCAGCGCCATTGCATCTGTTTTAGCAGGGTTCGTACAGCTGGAAAAAAACACATAGCAGTTTCCATTAATGTGATGTTATCATAAAAACAGAATTTTTGAAACACTGCTAAGAGAAAAGTAAGTTCAAAATATTCTCGCTATGTATAATTTATTTTGTATCTAGATGCAGAAGGAGGATTTCCAATGAGGCTATAAAGAATTCATAGGCTAATCCCATGAAAAATTCAGGCTTATATTGAAGCCATTTTTCAAGATTACACGGCCTAAAGAGAAGGAAAATATGTTTAAGGAAAGCAAGCAAGAAAGCTGTCTTCAGTTACGTTTTCACAGTTTAATTAAGAATTCTCTTACCTGCAAAGCAGCTGTTGATTCCTCACTAGGTAAGGAATCTATCAGAACATCAATATCCTTTGCAGTTCGTGCTATCAATGCTGCAAACAGCTGGGCGTATTCTTAAAAAAAAAAAAAAAAAAAATCAGGCAACTCAATACATTATTAAAAATAAGCACAATTCTGCATATAAAGTACAGAAAACTCAAAAGCCCTGAAGCCTTCCAAGTGTTAGAGCTCTTCCTTACGCTGCTCCTTGTTTAAATGAGGAAACAACTACAACTCCATTATCGTTTCCCCTTAAGAAATTACTAGTAAAGATATTAAGCGTTCTGGTCCTACATTAAGTATTCAGAAATAGCTGTCAACTCATTTAACCTTTCAATCCCTGTCTTGAAATCTGCCATTATGGATAAGAACATTAGAAGTTATAGGAAAACGGCAATAGAGATTCAAATGTAATTTAATAAAATAATAAAATGCAATAAAATTTAAACGAGGTCAGGCAACTGACCATTAGTGAAAGAACTCGAGATCACAGACTGGTTAAGGTTGGAAGGGCCCTCTAGAGATCATCTAGTCCAGCCCCCCTGCTCCATCAGGGACACCCAGAGCACGGGGCACAAGGTGACAGCCAGGTGGGTTTGGAAGATCTCCAGGGAAGGAGCCTCCACAGCCTCTCTGGGCAGCCTCTTCCAGGGCTCTGGCACCCTCACAGGAAAGAAGTTCTTCCTCACATGGAGATGGAGCTTCCTGTGTTTTAATTTGTACCCATTACCCCTTGTTCTGTCACTGGCCACCACCGAGAAGGGTTTAGCCCCATCCTGTTTACACTTTCCCCTCAGGTATTTGTACACATTGATCAGAATCCCTCTCAGCCTTCTCTTCTCC
>VZSV01000089.1:926019-956569 GCA_013398735.1 Nothocercus julius
AGCGAGCGGCCTGGGGAAGCGCGGAGGAGGGGGAGAGCGAGGGAAAGCGGGTGTCCGAGCGCTCGCTGGCTCTGGCGCAAAGCGGAGCCCGGGGCAGGACTCCTTCTGATACCCCCCCTTCGCTTTTCCCCCTGGCGAGTCTCAACGGGAACGAGCGCCGTTGTTTTAACCCTTGTGCAGGTCTAACCCTTGGACCCGTTTGCTGCGGAGGGTGCTGTGTTTGCCCGTTGAGTTGAGGTGCTGGGTTAGAGGCAACGTGGTGGCATTTGCTGCCTGCTGCTCTTTGGGGCCGGGCACAGGTGGTCCCGGGCTTCGGCCTAGCTGCATCTTGAACATCCCTGTGCCTTAAGTTTAAGAGTAAAATCCCTGGCTTCCATAGCTTGCTTCCTCGGATTGCTGGCTGGCCATGCTGGTGTAACCTGGCTCTGCTCAGCGTGTTTTTTGTCCTGTGAGTCTCCTATGTATGCACCCCGAAATTAGCTTGCAGAGGCCAGTGACCTGTAATAGTTCCTGCTTGGGAGCATGTAACCATTGCTTTCTTCCCCCCACCGATTAAACCCTTGTCTCCTTTTCCTGTTCATATAAAGGAAAAGACCCAGTTTCCTTTCTGAGATAAGTAGTCACTTAGGTTAAGGTTGATGCAAGCTTCCTCCTTTTAGGTTTTTTTTTTCTATTTTTTTTTTCAACTTGCCTCTGATAAAGCTTAATTCTCCAAAAAGAGAAATGTGCCCTTGAGATGCTTAGCAAGGCTCTGGGGCAGCATTTGGCATCCATCTCAGTTATGGGTATTTCCTGCTTTCCCTGAGTTTAATATCCCAAATCTCAGTGGACAACTAAGCATTCACTGTTTCATGTGGGTGTTTTGTTTTGAAGGGCGCTGTTGGTGATGCTCCTTCACAGAACTGAAGGTGGAAAGGAAGGAGTGTTTTCTCCACAAAAAAAAACTAATAAGCTGCATAATTTGCATATAAATGTCCAGTTGCTTGCTAGGTTCCCTAAAGAAAGGCAATTATTTAATGTTCATGTATTTGAAACTGTCCAACTGAAAGGACTAAGTTTATACATCTTGTCTGCTGCCTACCAGGGAGCTCAAGAAAGCAGCTGGCCTAACTTGCTGTGTCCTCTTTTGTTTCTAAAGCAGATATTTAATGATGGAAAATCTAAACCAAGCTGATAGTGTAACCAGGGTCCAGCAGTGCCCTCTTGATATACTTTTGCCTGAATCAAGATCATTCTCTACATCCAAGATTTGACCGGACTAATAATCATGCAAACTAAAGCAAATTGAATGGTGTCCTTTTCCCTTGTACCTTCTGGTGCAGCAAAATAGGGACACTGTTATCCAGATGTGCAAATGGCACCTTCACCACTGCTGCTTCATCAGCAGTGTCTGCAAGTGACTTGGGCCTGTCTTGCGTATGCTGGCTGGTAAACCAAAGTGGCTTAACAAGTCTCTATGCAGGTGGCCTAGGAACTTCTTATCATGTCTCTCCAGAGGATGAAAGAGTCGGTAACTTCTGAAACCTACTAGAAAGCCGTCTTTCTGGAATGGGAATTGTCTGGTTGGTGACAACCATGTTCTGTGCCACTGTTGCCTGTTATCATCAAATAACACTGTGAATGCAGGTTGCAGTAAGGATATGAAATTAAATGTTAAAAGCATTCAGAAATCTCACTGCTCTTTTAGCAGATCTGTGTTTGGATTTGTGCTTACATATGAAGATGGTGGCCTCAGCAGGACTATGCATTCCCTGTGCGTGGCTGCATACACCTGATATGCTAAAGCTTATGTGTTTTGTTTCACAAATAAGTCTATGTTCGTGTTGTCCCTGCTCAGCCAGTTTTCCCTCTGCTGAGCTTGCACTTTCTCCCCATTAGATGCTTTCATGTATTTATCAGCATCCTCTGCATTGTGGGGTTCTCCTCTCTTAAAACGTGGGCAAGTTTAAAGCGTGGCATAAGGTGGAAGTGCTTTCTCTGTGACTGTAGAGCACTCGCTCGCGCGAGGCGCACACGTGGCGGAGCGCAGCGCTGTGCTGAGCGCGCTTTTTGTGCGCGTCTTCGGATGCGTTTCTTAATGGAAACGGGGCCTCTGGGTGTTCACGAGAACCTTGTGTGGTTAGCTGCTGTTTGTGCTGGGCAGGCGCCCGACTTCTGGAGACGCCTTTACCTCAACCATTAAATGAACTGAGAACATGGCGCTGACTCAACAGAATAGAAACGCTTCACACTGGTTATTGCTTCTTGGGGAAGCCCCATGTCACAGGGAATGGGTAATACATGTAAAGCATCCCCAGAGGTGACTACCTCGTTTCTTAGGAATAAGGGCTTTTGATCTCTGCAGGACTTTGCAAGAGGTTGAATTCCATTGTCTTCACTGCTTTTGGTCTTACTCTTGTGGCAGAAGAGATACAGTGAATTTTTGCCTACCTCTGCTTATCAGTGTTATAAATACCTGTGCTCCTATCCAGCACAACCAATGTCTGTATCTCTGATAATGAGAATGGGAAAGGCAGGAAAGTTTTCTAGGAGCTGCAGTCTGCGGCCATGTAGCACTTGGTCTTTCTGCAAGTGACTTAAAGGGCTCTGGGTGCTGTTCAGGACATATGGGCTCTTAGTTGCCTTTCAAGCCTGGGAAGGGTGGTGCTGCTGGGCATATAAACCACAAGCTGAAAAACACCCATCTGATGGATGCAGATTGTTTTGTGTGTTTGCTTACACTCTGGTTTTATGCTCTTAGCTCAAACTTTGGGTTTGAAATATGTCACATGCACTGTTTTAGGAGTATTTATGCAAACACTAAAGCAATCTAGAACACCATGCTCTAGTTTACCACACACAGTAATTAAGCTTGAGAGGGCCTGTGGCACTTGGTCTCATGATGGTGTTTGAGTAGTGGCTGCATGTCTTACTGCAGAATCTGCCCTTCCTTATGCAAAGGGAAAACTCCACTGCTTGTCCCCCTATCCTGTAGAGCACACACAAGTGGTGTATGGTTCAATTGTTTGTTTTCCCTTTTTTTTTTTTCCCCATGTAGATGAACATGTGTCTTGTAGTTCAGAAACTGTGCTGAAGTTCTTAAAGGTCAGAAAAAAATGTTGCTTTTGTTTCAGTGTTCTAGTTTTTATTCCAGCTCTCTGTGTGCATAGGCTTATAGTCTGTGTGTGTGTGTGTGTGTGTTTTTTATGCATACTCTGCAGTTGCAGATCTGGTAGGACATGTATAGCAATAAGAGCTTAGGAGGAGAGATGTTTTGAAGTGGAGGGCATCTGAATGCTGTTCACGGGACTCTGTGAAGAACTGGAAAACATCCAAAGTGTTTTTTTTGTGTGTTTTTTTTTTTTTTTAATATATCTCTAATCTTGCATTAATAGTCATCTTGCATGTCTGAAAACTAGAAGTAGAAACTTCTTAACATAAATTGAAAAATGGAAGCTCTTTTTTTTTTTTTTTTTCCTCTCATAGGTGATTCATGATACTTCCCATACTTCAGCTAGGGTTTTACTGGTGATGTACTATCAATACTTATGAAACTTCTTGGGCTTCTGCCCAAAACCAGGAACCAAACTGCTCACTGCCTTGGTCTCTTGAGCAAGTGTGTAAGGATTAAATTTAACAAGGTTATATGAGCTAAACTTTTCTGCCTCTCTTCCTCTGCCATGAGAAGAGCAGAGGAATCAGGGATATGGGTTCACCTCTGTTTAAGCGTCAAGAGGCAGAAGAAGCCGCCAAAGATGCTTGGCTCTTGGGGGAGACAGGGAAAAGTAACAGGGATGGAGAACAGAATCTCCTCTGGGCATTGAGCTTGGGATGGGAGGACTCTATCCCTGCCCTTCTTGGGAAGGATAGCTCCTGAAGCCTAAGCAGCAGTGGAGGGTGCTCCTTGTTGCTCCCCTTCTGCTGGAGCAGGCTTTCTTGCAGGACTCGAACAACAAGCTGGCTCTCCTGAAGAGAGTCATGTGTCTCTTTAAAATGTCAGAGGGTAATGGGGTTATGATTATCCTTGAAAGAAACAGGCTCTGTGTTTTGAAACAAAGTAGGCAGAGATTTATTAAACCCAGAAATCAAAGTCCTGCAGTGTTAATAATCAGGAACTGTGTGGGAATAAGGGACAGATGAAAACTGCATATTTTGCAAACTGCACCGAGTTTTACTCAGTGCCATGGAAGCATCATGAGACGTCTGAGCTCCTGTGGGGCTGGGAATTCCCCCTGGGAGCAAGAGGTGTTGTGCAAGCTGGCTGGCTCAGGTCAGGATGCTCTGCTGTAGCAGCCGAGGACCAAACAACCCTCAGTGTCCCCTCTCTCGCTTAATGTGTACCCAGTATCATTTGATTTTGATTGCACGAGCTGTTCAGCTGCAGTGAGCATCTGCTGCTAATGCAGTTCAGGTGTCCTACATATAGAGCCACCTGTCCATGTGTCCTGCCTGTTGTGCTTAGGTGCATGTTGGGTTGCATGGAGGAATCTCTTGCTTAACCTGTTGTGCCCACCACAGCAGCCATGTGTAGCAGTCTCTGAAGCCCAAATACAACTTACAAGGTGAGAATAGCACAAAACAACATCTTGCTCTGTTCACAGATGGTTAATCATCAGGCTTCCTGCGGCTTCCAGGTTCCTCTTGCCACCAGCTTTCTGTTTGAACAAAACAAAACAAAAACATTCTCTCATTTTACTTTCTGCAGGTCTTCTTGAGCTCTCCTTGGGAAAATTTAGAAATGTGCTACTTAACCAGACCAATTCAGTGGAGGCTGTAATCAGGAATATTGCAAGCAATGTGACTGTTGTCATTTTTCAAGTACACGCCCAGCAAAACAACGTGGTGATATCCTTCGATAAGGTATGGGAAGAGTGCCTATTCTGCCCTTAACTGTTACCTTCCCCCCACATCCCCACGTGAGAAGCAGCAGCTAGCTCTGCCACCTCGATGTAGGTAGAACTGAAGCTGTATAAACATAAAGTGTGTTTGCTATGTGTCTTTCTGGATTTTTGAAGCTAGAATAATATCACCTTTCTCATGCTTGTATATTGTTGCTGCTGTTCTAGAAGCTAGAATAGCAAGAGGAATCTCAGAGCTGGATTGAAAGTGTTTCCAGGCTCTTCATTATTGATGGGAGTGGTGCTTTTGACTTGTGGCTGCTGGCTAACGCTCATCTGGTTTTATTTAACAGATTCCTGACAAGCATTTGACAGTTGTTCTGCTAAATATGATCACTCTGGCAGATTGAGGTGTCTGCTATTTACATGTCTTGGGTCTGGCTGCTACAGGTAGCATTGTGTTACCCTGCTGCTTCTCTTTTCATACGGAGAAAGTCCTTCTCAGTCCTACAGTGAAGGTTGCTATTTCTGCCTAACAGCATCAGCGTTTCTATAGCTATGTGTTAGGTTCACTTTATCCAGTAATAACTGAGATACAATCTGAAGTACTGACTTCCTGCTGCTGTGGGGGCCTAAGTAGTGTTTGAACAGGGTGTAGACTAGGTGTAAGGTGCCATAGGGGAGAGAGAAATTAGTCATATATCCCTATTAATATGTTGGGTCCAGTGATTAGCTGAGAGGTTGAGTAACCTGTCCGACAAGTCGCCCACCTCAGCCCTCCTAGCACTGTTGGAACAGCCAGGCTTACAGCCCTCCAGGGCCACTGCTAGATCTAAAGAGCTCTTGATTATCTGTGGTGGGATTATTTCTGTTGTGGATTTGGGCACTGTCTGTATCTGTAGGGTGCAGCAGGATGCGGAGAGTGCTCTCTAAATGTCTGTACTGCTTCTCGCTGGGGCTGGCCTGCCTCTGCAAGTATGGAGGCGAGCCAGACCTTAAATCCTGCCAGTAGCTCCGTATGGAGTTGCTTCAGATAGCTTTGTGGTCCTCTTGGAAAATAGCATGCATTCCATGCTGAAAAACAGATTTGAGTGTGTGTTGTGATGTTTTTTTGTTTGGTTGGTTGTTCTTTTTTTTCCCTCCTCTCCTAGCTCTGAGCTACCAGTGGTAAGGGCCAAGTTTCTTAATTTATGGCAGCTGGTACTAAAATGTGTGTCCTGAAGTCTTGTCACCTCAGGAATGTGATTCCTGTGCAATATGTCAGGCTGTGCTGAAATGTACCTGGGAAGGACTGTATGTGCTTACGTGGTCTGCTTCTGTCCAGAATCCCTCTGCGAACACCTCGGGAACTGGAGTAGATAAAGGATTGGTTTCCATTCTTGGGCCTCAGCAGAGTGTGTGTACGTGGTACCTTCGCTCACTGGATGCTAACCGCGTGTTAAGCACAGCTATCTCCATTCCCTATATGGAGAAAGGTATGTTCTTACTACTTGTTAAGGGAAACTAGCTGTTTATTATGTTAGCCGTGAGAACTGATCTTCTAGAGATGATGATCCTAAATGGTGAAAATGTCAGATGGAGATGCGAGAAATTCCCTTGAAATGGACTGTCAAATCTTGGGATCAATACACGTGGCTTTTCAGTTGAATATTGGAGGTATTGTATGGCTGTGTCATGATTTCAGCCTTGGAGCTGCAAACTGCTGTGCATCTATAACGGGGCCTGTATTGGTGATGGTAGTGAAACTACTTGTATTGTGTATAGGCCTGAAACACAATGATTCTAGATGCTCAGCAAATGGACTGTGCCTACAAGTACCTGTTTTGGGAGTCTTACTAAAACTTTTCATACAGTCTAAAGAGGAAGTAAGAGCTACTGTAGTTAACTATCTGTATTTCAGATCCTATTCCTGGAGGCTGCAATCTAGAATTTGACTTGGAAGTGGATCCCAATATCTATCTAGACTATACCTTGGTTGATGTCCACATCAAGTTTGCACCTGCAAACTTGGGATATGCCAGGTGTGTGGGAACTTCGATACGCTGATGGTCAGACCTTTCTAATTCTGTGCTTGACCAGGGCCATAAAAAAAGATTCTGTTGGAAAAGCTGTGCATCCAGCTCCTGGCAGAAATCTTGTCTGCTGTAACAAGCAAGCTAAAAGATGGAGGAGGGGAGAGAGGTAAAAAACTGGAGAGTTGAAAACTGAAGCTGGCGGGAAATGTTATACAACTTATGACTTCAGCTGTGCAAGCACTCAGCAAATGCTAGATTGTCCTGTTTCTCGTGGTGGCTTATTTCATTTCAGAGTAAAATTGTGCTTTTTAGTCTGTTTCATCACTTCTACTATAAAAGCACGACGGTAACCTAAAATATTGCCAAGCATTAACACTTCAGGTCATAATCTGTTATCTCCTGGGTAGTTCAGGGTGTCCTAGGTGGCCTTCTCTGTTCCCTATCTGCTGTGTTCATGTATCTTGATAGAGTTTTTTATAAATTGCATATACAGGAAAAACGAATACTGGAGCTGAAACACTCTGGCTGTTGTGACATCTTGGAATTCGTGTGCCAGTTTCTTATGACAGTTTATGGGAAGCTCCTGTGAACTTAGAGAGCCTGTTCTGGCCTTTGCCTTTATCTGCATCAGGATTCTGCAGTGTAATCCCACTGTAGTCCAAGTCTGTGGGCGGTCGCAATTGATTCAAAACTGAAGGGTAGAAGCCAGATGCTGCCAGCTCAGACAGGGAACTTCTGAACTTTAATACCTGAGGACTTATGCTGAGGTTGTATCTGACCTCTCTAATTATAGAGGAGCAAATGCACCGTCCTGTGATTCGGGCACCGGTCAGAACTCCAGATGGCGGCTGCGTTACGACGTCTACCAGTACTTTTTACCAGAAAACGAGCTTTCCGAGATGGTACTCGTGAACCACATCCGGAAGATGTCTGAGGTTCAAAGTATCAAAGCTAATGGCATTAAAGTAAGTCTGATGCGTTAATATGCCAGGCATTTGACCATAGCATTGTCTTAACTTTTCACTTTCCTCCTTTAGTTTCTTTGATTTAGTTTCTTTGAATGGTGACAAAGGCAAGCTGCTGATGCCTCTTGCTTTTTTCGTGAGATTACTGTCTAGGTAGTACCCAAAATGCAGTGCAGCAACCACTGATGGAGGCCTAGAGCTGGCCAGTGAGCCTAATCCGCTCATGTGGCAAGTTTGTGGAAAAAGAGCCACTTTTGAGAAGGATGGGCACAGGCTCCTACAGTGTCTGGCAGGTGCTGTGGACTGGGCAGGGAATGCAAGGAACAGGAGGTAGTAAAGTGTTGTGGTCCTGAGCTAGAAACAGGATGCAGTTTGGAGAGGCCTGAAAAGATCTGACAATGAGTGTTTGCTCTCACTATGTGTTCCCTGCTGCCCAGAAAGGTGACCCAGGAGGGATGGGGGAGACTGTCAGCTGCTGTGACCAGCCCAGCCTTGCTAGAGCAGGAAAAAGCCTGTGTCAGAGGCTACAGCTGTGCTAGTAGCCCAATGGGGAAATTGGACTTTGCCCTCAAATAGAGAGGCAAACACATGGAGACTGAAGAATCTTATCCCCTGTCAAACATGTGGTGTGGGGAGAGGAAGTGGAATCTGTCCTGTGAGCACATAATGCTTGGACTGGTAATACTGAGAGGGCTCCGGACAGGTCTCCCTTTTGGTTGGTCTCTTCCCCTGAGTTGCTGAGTACTGCCTCAGCTGCTGCATTTATCCATGACTCTGCCATGAGTAATAAGAAAAGAGCAGCCCTTTGCAATTAACACTCTTGACTGTCCCAGGTGCTTTCATTGACAACGGATGATAAGACCAATGTCTACTTCTCCTCGCTGCCTGGGCAAGGTGTGATCTACAATGTCATAGTGTGGGATCCCCTGTGGAATACGTCTGCTGCATACGTACCTGTGCATACCTATGCCTGCAGCTTTGCTGACCTGGTGGATAACTGCTCTTCTGTCAGTAAGTTGGGCCTTGTACATCCTTGCTAGCAAGTCTCAGAAGCTTTGTGCTCTCTGATACATTGAGCAAGACTCTGGAGACTTTGCTGTTTGTTCTATATTTTGTGTCTTGATTGAGAAGAATTTCTAAAATGATAATTTAAGACTGAGAGGAGCTGTTAGGGATTGTGTATTAAATGAAGTAGAGCCTTTATTAGGGGTTTGCAAACACAAACTGCCAACTCTGCTGTGCTGCGCTAGCCTTCTCCCTTTAAATATGTAATCTTAAGTCACCTCTGTTACCCTAGATGCTGTATGTGAAACTAGGCTAATAAAACATGAACTGGATTAGGATCCAGCCCAATATCTGTGCTGGTGCTAACAATAACCAGCAAGTATTTGAAGAAAATGCCAGTAATAGTAACATGGCTTTGGGTTCAGTTTTCTCGCTATGTGTATTTGGGAAGGAGCAGCAGCTATTACATGGAGGGGACAGCAACCTGACCTTATCTCAGTCTCCTCGTTGCCACAAGTATTCTAGCTACCTTTTTTTCTTTTTCCTTGTAGGCAAACTCTCTACCAAAATATTCTTCACTGCTCTTGCTGTTCTTGGTCTCTTCACTTGCTTTTTTGGACACAGATTCTGGAAAACAGGTACTAGATGGTTTAATCCTCTCATCATAAATGTGGATGGACTTTTACAGTTATTACTTGATGTAACATAGAACTGCAATGTTACTCTTAAGAATCACTTAGTAGTGATTCTGTCAGCTCTGTTTGCTGCTTTGCTTTGGTGGGATCAAAACTCTTGTGTGTGGAGCAAGAAGCTTCTGGTATTCAGAGAACAAGAGACAGGAACTGGGCGTGCATGCTGGCAGGCATAGATACAAACACCTAACTCTTTTCATTATTTCAAGTACCCAAGAGCATTTTCCTGAACAAGACAGCACTGTCTGTTCCTCCTTTTGTGCCTCTTGGCCAGGGAGCTGAGGCTTCCTGCTCTCTGCGGTAAAGTGAAGGTGTCTGAGGGTGTAAAGTAGGTTTGGGATGAAGTGATATGACAGCACTAAATCTTTTTTGCTCTATTTCTCTAGACTTATTCTTCATGGGCTTCATATTCACAGGATTCTTCTTCTTTGTATTCATTACAAGGGTAACTGGCCTTGGTTACGATGGTGAGTAGATGTGTGATACACAGTCTTGTTCCCAAAACATATGTTGTTATGACCTTAAAACTTGGATTGCGCTTGTGGCTGGCTAGCCTGAAGGGTAGGAGTGGGGTAACCAGGTGACGGAGCCGAGCTCTGATAACACCAGCAGCACTAGCACACACAGAATAAGTGCTGCTTCCCATCTCATATGGTTGTGATGTACAAGTAGTAGCTGCAGCTGTGCAGGACACACCTGAATATCTATTCAAAGAGCATCAGAGAAGGTAGCTGGCAACTTGCAGCCTGCTATTTCTTTCTCACTTTCATGATGGTGGGAGGAGGGTGGGTCTGGCTCAAATGCAGTTTTTCCTCTATGAACTGACGGCACAAACAGCCTGCACCCTCTATGTTAGGCTGGTGCTTTTGTCTCTTCGTAGATCCTAGCTCCAGATAATGAGTGTTATCTGACACCCAACCGCCCAAGGTACTACTGGGCAGAGTAGCAGCACTTTCACAGAGTCACAGACTGGTTAAGGTTGGAAGGGCCCTCTAGAGATCATCTAGTCCAGCCCCCCTGCTCCAGCAGGGACACCCAGAGCACGGGGCACAAGGTGACAGCCAGGCAGGGAAGAGCCAGGGGAAGATCTCCAGAGAAGGAGCCTCCACAGCCTCTCTGGGCAGCCTGTGCCAGGGCCCTGTCACCCTCACAGGAAAGAAGTTCTTCCTCACATGGAGATGGAACTTCCTGTGTTTTAATTTGTACCCATTACCCCTTGTTCTGTCACTGGCCACCACCGAGAAGAGTTGGCCCCATCCTCTTCACGTTCTCCCCTCAGCTATTGGTACACTTTGATTACAAATCTCCACTGCTCTCTGATGCTGGCTAGAGGCTTCAAGTGACACGTGTGAAGGACATTTGTGTGATAGGCGTTACTGTGAATACTGATACGTTTGTAAGGGACTAGCAGTAAGAACTCAGGCATGCAAGTAAAGCTGTTCTATTCACTGTTGCAGTGACTGAAGCTTCCAAAGTGTTGTGACAGTTCTTAGTTTGGTATTCCTGCTCTTCTTTTTCAGTGCGTCTGATTTTGACTGCAGCAGTTGGAATTATTGGAGGGCTTCTACTGGTTGCTACCTGGTGGAGATTTGGATCTGTCCTACTTTGTATGTTGATTATTGGACTTGTGCTGGGATTTCTCTTCTCTTCGGCCATCTTTTTCACCCCACTAGGTATGCACTGAAATGCCATGTTGCAGGTTGTTGGCTGCCTAGGTGCTTTACTGCTGTATTACATGATCTAGCTTTCGGGTGTAGCTTCTGATACCGGTCTGGGACACTGCAAAGCTACAAGATGAATGCTGCAGGCTGGTTTATCTTCATGTGCTGGGAGCTTTCCAGTGCCTGCCAATGCTGGCATGAAGAGAGCTGTCCCTGAAGCATGCCTCCAGGTGTGCTGCAGTGGAATTACTTAGGGAACCTCCACTGGTGGGAAAAGGAAACCACTTGTTCTGCAGACAACTTGCTGGGGCTCTCCCCACCCAAACTGCTTGCTGTCTGAGCAGTCTGTGACAGCAGCTGTGCCTCAGGCACACATCTGCTGTCTGTCTTGTTCTCTCCGATCCTAAACAAGTTGCTGTAGAGCCTACAGTTTAACTGAGAAGCATCAGAAGTGAAGGCAACCAAGTAAAG
This sequence comes from Nothocercus julius, assembly GCA_013398735.1. Lineage (NCBI taxonomy): Eukaryota > Metazoa > Chordata > Aves > Tinamiformes > Tinamidae > Nothocercus > Nothocercus julius. The sequence continues at coordinate 937,646 of VZSV01000089.1, forward strand.
ATCTAAAGACCCCATCAGGGTCTTGAGAATGACTTGGGGAGAGGCAATAGAAGACAAATCCACTGGAAGTGAGCCTGGCTGCAGAGCTGCAAATGCTCAGGGATACTGGGCACCTGCCACACTCCTTCCTCTTCTCTAACTTTATCTCTCAAAATTGCACTTCTTTTCATCTTGCTGACAATCGCCTGCTGGGGCCGCTTTTTGTTCTCGCACCATCTGCATTTGAGCCTAGGTTCTGTGAGAGTCCGTGCAGTGCCTGGTTACTCTTTGTCGTGGGAAAGCAGTGGATCATCTTGCAGTTGATGTGTCCTCTGTGTTTAACTGGCAGGCCTTGAAAGCAGGGAGAGCAAAACCCTGCTTACTCAGATGCCTTAGTTACTGTTTCGAAAGGCAAAAGTTTGTTGCCCCGTGTTTACGTGTGGACTGCACTTGCATCAGACGCTACAGCCAAACCTGCCTAGATAATAGATTTGTAGATTATAAACTTATACAGGTAATAAATGGCCCCTCACCGTACGGAAGCACTCAGATGCTCTATCAGATGAGTAGCAAATGCTTCAGAGGGGTCTGATGTCCCTCTTTAGGGTACTAGACCTGTTCTGAACCAGGGTTGTCTTGTTTTCTGCCCTTGTAAAGGGTAACGCTACTGAAATGTGCTTTAAATTGGCTGTTAAGCTCAGAAGCTGTTTTCCATGTGCTGCTCCATGTACTTTCTGAATGTGTTTGGGGAGGAATTCACTTCATATCACTTTTAATCAAACAGAAGAGGAATAAGCATGTTTTGTTAGCGCTACTTAAAAAGAAACTACTTCAGTTGTGGAATGTGATATCTTTGCAGGAGATTACAAAGTCTTCCGTGATGATGTTGTGTTCTGGGTGACCTTTTCCTGTGTGGCCTTGATGATTCCAGTGCTATTTTTTGGCTGTCCAAGAATTGTAAGTAATCTGCAGGACTACCTCAGAAAAAGGGAGGAAGGGGTGTCCAACACCTTCTCCCAAAACACAGATCTGTGGGATATGTGCAGAAGGCTTAACATGACCTCGCATAGCTCGGGACTGGCTCTAGAGTTCCTGCTCAGACCCGTTCGTATTGACAGACCCATAGGCAAAGGAATGATTTTTGTCTGATGCTGCATGTAGATTAAAGACAACTGTTAGTGGGTGCTTCTGCTGCTGTCCTTACAGGGTGTCTGGGTAGCTGGTGGGAGCAGCTGGTCAGTCCCCACATATCTTTTTGCTAACTTGAGTGTTGAACCAATACAAAATGCTGCCTAAGGGGATAGGGAATGAAGAGAATCTTTATCAGTCTCCTAAAGATATGTATTTGCTTTGCTTTTGTTTTTCTCTCCTTCCCTCTCCTTCTGTAGCTGAACATCCTGGCCTGCGGAATAGTTGGCTCTTACTCAGTGGTCTTGGCTGTTGCCTGTTATGTCTTCACGAGTCTTGCCTACGTCACCTTAGAGCTGCTCCGGAGAATCCTCAACGACTCCTTCAGGAGAGCTTACACCCACGTGCCTTTTCAAACAAACGGTGAGGGCTGCTCTTCAGGCCCCCTTCTGTAACGAACCAAGTGGTGGCAAGCTGCAGTCCGCTATGTTCTAGGCTCGATTCCTCTCCCAGCTTTGTACCTGGATAAACAAAGCCAGATCTGGAAAGGAACTGTACTGCTTAGCACCCCAGAATTTTTCAGTAGAAAGTGTCTTGGAGGGTGATTATGGCCTCTTTACTGCTAGTACAAGCACTAGTGTATGTAGTGCTTTTCTGAGAAACCCTGTGTCTCTGCTTCCGTTGTGAACAGCCCATGCTGGAAAGGAGGAGAGAATGAGTGGAGGAAATAGCAAGTGTGGTGGGAGGCTTCACACCCCAATCAAAAATTCTAGTCCTTCCAGAGAAATACTGAGTCAGCTTATGCAGACATGAGGCTTCCAGCACCCATGTGCTGGGGTTAAACTCCTCAGGCCTGGGCAACAACTCTGAGTTGTTGCTGATGTCTCTGCAGAGTGGGCGGTCACTAGATCTAAACCTGTGGCTAACATGTCGCACCAGCTGTATGTGTGTTGTCACCTCTTAAACTCTTGCTTGTGTAGACGCACTTGTAGGAGTGTGAGGGCACAGAGACTGTACTTCATTCCTGCCTCTCTCCAAACTTGGCAGCACTGTGTTTGGGAAGGGTGGGAAAACTCTCTTTTGTCAGAGGAGTTTATGTTTCTTCTCCTCTTCCTTCAGACTTCATCGTGCTGGCCGTGTGGGCCATGCTGGCCGTCACCGGAGTGACTGTCCAGCTTCGTCGAGAGAGGAGCGAGGTGCCCTTCCCGCCGCCGCCTTATCTCCTCTGGAAGCGGGAAAGGGAGCGCAGAAGCACAAACGTGCTGGACCCAAGCCACCACATCCCCCCCCTGCGAGAGCGGATCCACAGCAAGCTCCTGCAGATCAAAGAGGTCTTCCAGAAAGAGCAGCCGGCCGGGGAAAGAACTCCCTTGCTTCTTTAAGCGGCTAAAGAACTGGTGGACACAGAAGAAGAGTCTAGAACTGGTGTGAGAATGGGTGATGGTTGGCTTCTCCCACCCTGCTTGATGGGAGGGTGCTGTCTGCCCAGCTTGGAAGCGAAGCACTGACCTCTCGATACACTATGTGCTGCTCTGGGGCTGCTTTCCTGCCCCACGGCCTGTTCCGCCTGCTGCAACACGTCCAGCCTCTCGCTTGTGCTCTGGCTGGAGCACAGGTCTCCCTCCTGTGGGCTAGCTTGGTGTTTAGATAAGCGAAATATAAAACTGCCCTTGAGGTAGCCTGTACAGAGACAGTTCTTCCCTTGCAGTGTGAAAATCACTGCCAAGCTATGACCTGACTCGCTCCCCAAGGTGAGCAGCCTGTCAGTTTGCAAGGGAAGAAGAGAAGGACCATGAACAAAAGGAGTTTTTAGCAGCAGCTGAAGTAACATCTTCGAAGAGGTACAAAATGTATGGCTGCAGACTCTCTCTTTTTTTTTTTTTTCCCAAGAAGTATTCCTGAACCTTGCAAGCTGCACTAAGTGACTGGAGTTGAACCTGCACTGGATTAACTGTTGTGTGTGCGCACTGCGACTCAAAGCAGATGGGATCTGAGACGAGACTTTCTCCCTCGTCTGCAGTTGGCTCTGCAGCGAGCTGCTTCTCTGGGCTCCATAATGAGCCCAGCGCTAACAGACCACGGTAGGGTTTGCCTTCTTGTTTGCTTTCTGAGCAGCCTGTGGCTTGCTCCCACTCTCATCTCTCCCTTTTAGATGGGATGCTGCCATAAAAGAATAACTGCAAGAAGCACTTTGTAGCCAATGGCCATCTTTTCCTGAATTTGGTTGAAACACTAGCTATATTCTTTCTTTTAAATCAATGGCTATTCTAATTCTTGCTTCTGAGGCATGAAAAGTGCACACTGCCAGCAAAATGCTGAGCAGGACCCTTGCTGACTAAGTGCATCCCTTACTGATTTGGATTGAATTTGACCAAGTATGATGCAGTGTGAAAGGAGAGAGGGGACCACCCTTGCGTTCTGTGGAGAACTACTGTCTGTGTGATGGCTTTCTTCACTTCCTAAAAAGCAAAGCAAAAGCCTTTTTCAAAATGCAAACAGGAGCATTGTGGGTTATGCTCACATAACTGCACCACTAGTCCCCATGTTTCCCTCACATCCCTTTTCCTCCTTCTCCATTCCCAAGTCTGGTCTTCACCTTCAGTGTTTGCATGATCGTGCTCTGGCTGCAGTCTCACATCTCATATGTTGCTACAGGCTCTGGTGGCTCCTTTCTGCCTCTTCTCCCAGCTGTCGTATTTTGACCGTGGGCAGCATCGTGGGCAGCCTTTCCTGCTTGGAGCTGTGTGGATATTCTGCCATGAGTAAATTCAGAGCTAGCAGATAACCTAAGCAGCCTTAGGCTTTCAGCTACCAGTTTAAATTCTTGGCAAAAAGTACAGAGACCTAGCAACTTGCATGGAAGGTGCCCAAACCTTTTCCTGAGGATTTACTGAATTCCAGGCCAAAACATCTTAGTAGTGTAAAAATCAACCTCCTGGGCTGCTGTCCTGCAGGTAGATCCGGCTGTGCTGCGCGAGCGGAGCGGCCATGGGAGCCTCTCTCCCCGGCTGCCTCCCCTGCACTGATACTGAGCACGTCGTTGCCACGTTCGGTGGCTGAGTAGCAAACACTTGTTTTACCTACAAATGCTCTTAAACGTGTTTACCTTGTGTTTTCTTTTTTTTTTTTTATATATATAACTGCTGTGATTAATGTTGTGAAAGAAGTTTAACTCTAATATTTTCTATAACTTTTATAATAAAGATGTCTCTTTGAAAGAGTGCTGGCGCTCTGCACTGGCTTCAGTGGTGCTTGCAGTTCAAAGGCTGAAGCAAGCTCGGGGAGTAGCTTGTTCTGAAAAATACCCGAGATCCTCGAGGGAGGAGGCAGGGGAAACTTAGCTTTCCTCTTGTGAGGACTTCCTGAAGTTACAGGCACAGCCGCAGATCCTCCGCTGCACTGGGCTGGGGATGGAGGTTCTCCCCTCTTTGGTAACTTGCGTGGGGCAGTTGAAGGGTTTCGGCTTGCACACGCAGCACGAGGTGCTTGAGAAGGCAGAGTCGACGCCTGCCTCTTCTGCCCGCCTGGAACTGCTGCCTGCAGCATCTCCCTGGAAGAAGCTGCTGCCTGGCTCCGTTCGCGTGCACTTGGGCCATCCTAAAGGAATGCCAGCGGCTTCCCAGGAACCTTAGTCTACCCTGGGGTCTTGGAGGTGGTGAAAATGAAGCATTTTCAAATGTGCATAAGCTCAGGCCCTCCGGGCCATGATGAGCTACCTCCTGCTGCTTGAGCAGCTCCACCACTGCTCTCCTGTGCTACTTCTCCAAGTTTTTTGTGGTCTTCTCCGCACTGTGCTCGCACTACTGGAATGATCATAGGGCACTTGTCTTGGTTGCACCCCCAGCTTTTCTCCACCTCTGTTCCCTGTAGCCCTGCCTCAAAGCCCCAGGGGAGATTTCTTCCCTCCTCTCCCCCCACCTTGCTTTCCCTCATGCCAACTCCTAGCAGGTTGTGCTTAACCAAGTTGTGGCACAAGTTGCCTCAGGAACGCTGATCTCTTAGAGAAACGGGTCTTCTCATGCACTGTCTCCTTCCTCGCGTTGAGGAGACAACCCCAGCCTCATCATGTTCCTTGCTGGTGGGCAAAGATGTGTTGGCAGCCCAAGTGTTTCCTGCAGCAGGCTTGAGCAAGCGGGGCTTGAAGCAAAGCAAACGGCGCTTTCCATGGGTGGGCTCTGGAAGGGAGCAAGGAAAACGCTCCCCTTCTCTGAGCGCTGCCTTGTGGTGGGGCGTAGGTCATGGCAGTTGTTAAGACAGACTTGAAACCCGTACAAGAGACTTCTGAGGAAACTTTCCCCGTCCTTAACGCGTTGGCTACCCTGTGAGATACGTTGGCCGTCTGAGACCTCCTTGTGCTTCTGCTGTCAGAGCTTGGTGGCCGTTACCTGGGGCTGCTTCGTTTCCCTGTCTTCAAGGCGTGCAGGCACTGCCACTGTGTGAAACTCTCAACTGAGCATCAAAGTGGAGCATGAAGCAACCCTTGGTTTAAAACTTTAAAACTTCTTGAGGGCCAGAATGCTGTTACCACTTGGCATAGGCATCACTGACTCTTCATTAGCATGTTTTTTATTATTATTATTTGCATTAATAGAAGCTAGTAACTGAACTTGATTTACGTGTTTTGGAGACTTCAGGAGTGCTGTGTTTTGCAGAGGGGAGAGCAGGGCCACTCGGATGCTCCAGGAGGGCACAGACCCGAGGCAAGGGGAACTCCGCGCCGTGCTGCCGCTCGCAGGGGAGCCGTCTTCAGGGCCCCGCTCGAGGACGAGCTCCTCTGCTCGGGGAGACGCCCTGCAAAGGAAACGTTCTGCTCCAGCCTCCCTAGGCTGGCTCTAGTCTGTGCGTGAGGCGACGCTAAGGGATTTGGTCGGGTAACGTTCCCCAAAGGGTGGGATGCAGCTCTTGGGCCCAAGCGATTAGTTTAGGTCTTTTTGCTTACAGCAGCTTGAGCGTGCGCTGCATGAGGACCACAAAAACATCGTTCAGAGATGCAGAAGGTCTTGTTGCTATTGCTAATGTACTGCATCTTTTTTTTTTTTCCATTTCCTTAGCTAGCGCTGAGGTTATCCTCACATAATCTTGCTTTTCTTTGCACTAGGAAAAGAAAATAAGTGAGGTTTAAAGGATTTTTTTTTTTTCTTTTTAAATATACATATATATATATTTATCCCAGTTTGGAGCATATGTAAAAATAGCCTTCCCAGTTCTTTTCCTAACTCTTTCAACAGTTCTTGTCCCTTGTTGGTAGGCTCTTCAGTGTTCACTCTCTTCTTGTCTGAAGGGTTGTCCTTTTCTTATGAAAAAGCCCTTCCTAAGAAGGGAGTGCCCCAATTTAAACATGCCTTTTCACTAAGCTTTTCCTCCTCCTTTTTCTTAAAACTGGCAGCAGCGCACTGTGGCTTGGTACACGATCTTTGCAACAGCATTTGTAGTGGGTTTTATCATAATCTCAGTTTTTGGCTCAAATTACCCAGAAGAGGGTCAGAATAGGAACCGTTGGGATTTTGGTAAGTAAATATCTTATTGATGGTAAGTATTTGAAACGTGAGGTCAACGTCTTTTAATTGAGCTGCTGAGATTTATTGCTGTATCGCTGCCTGTTTGTTTTGAGTCAATATTTGCCTGGCCAGATGAGTTGCCCCCAAGCACGTGTCTGCTTGGTAGGTTTTGAGGTTTCAGTTTCATTCGAATTGTAGCTCAGATTGCCGATTGTTGAAGATCGTTCTGTTGTTCGTTGGCGTCTCGTAGCGTTTAAGCTTCCAACAAGTGCATTTTCAAAAACGTACCGAGTGCCGCTCGGCAGGGAGCAGCCACCCCCAGGCAGAGCTGTGGGATTATTTGTGGCAGCGGGAGCGTTGCAGAGAAATTGCTACCTTCCTTCTACCATTTTTAATCATCTTCAGAGCTTTACGTTAACTCCATGGCAATCGCTTGCATTGATAGTTCTGCTCCTTTCCCTTGATGTTCTCCGCCTTCTGGCTGAGGAATGTGTTTTTTTCAGGGCTGGAACTAGGGAACACTTCCCTCTTTCATCATTTTGAGCAGTTTAAGGTTGGTTCTTCTAGATTCTCTTTTATTGTTATTATTTTTTTTTTTTTTCTGAGCTTAGAAAATACTGCTGGTCTCTCAGAGAAGCGCGTGTCCGCGTCGGCTGCTGCCAGGTGAGCCGTGGCCTCGGAGCCGGCTGGGGAAGGGAGGCGGGAGCAGGAAGCACGAGCATCAGAGCCATTTCTCCCACGGGCATTGGGGCTGCATCTGGCTTCCACAGATTCTCGCATATGGGAAATGAGCAACTTTCCTCGAAGTAGCAGACGTTTAATTTGGCTGCGCTGGAGAGGAGAGAAGTGGGTGTGCGACAGGCGAGGCTGGACGCGAAGCGCGCGGCTGCCGGGTAAGGGCTTGCGGCCCGAAGCGGCAGCTCGGAGCCGCGCGCGCTTCGCCCAGGACAACTCCGTGCTTGGAAGAGCAAGACCAGCACGAGGCTGACGCTGGCACCCTGTAGAGCACCTACTTTTCTGCCTCTTGCCTGGGTGCTGCTCCAGGGAGCCCGTGTGTTTATCTAGGACAGTAAGAGGTGATTCTGTGTGCAAGGCAAGTTAGAGGGAACCCTTCGGAGAGGGGACTTTCTGGTAGCAGCACGCAGCCAGCTTTTTGCCACCTGGTGACTAAAGATTATTTCCACTGCAGCTTGTTGCTTTTTCCTCTCCATCCAGCGTGTAGCTGGATGTTGCTTCCAGAAGCTTTTACAAAGAACAGGATGTTGAACGGGCTCGTAAGGAAGTTAGCTAAGGTTAAAGCTTATTGCTGCACCTCCTTCCTTCACTTGTGGCTTACTGCCCTCCCTGTGCACAGCTTGTCACGCTGCGAGTGACACTAACTTGTTTCCCAGGGACCAGTTTAACCAGCTCTTACCATGAGATAACCCCATCCCTGCAGAAAAACTCAAATTCATGTTTCTCTCCTAAGAAACCCCATAGAAGAGAACACATCACACTTTCAGTTTATACATTCTTATCTACACATCGCTGACAGGACCTCAGAGCTTGAACTAGGTCAAAGGGACTTTTCTAATCTTAAAAAACAAAACAAAGCAAACAACAACAAACCCCTCTTTGTCATCTCCTGTCTGCAAGAAAACATTTTGATTCTAAAGCTGAACACCCAGTGGACTATTTTTGTTCTCTCTGTTCCATTGCATTAGCACATTGGGCCGGTGGTTCATTTGAAAGATGAAAGAAAGTGCAATTTTTTTTTTCTCCTTTTTATCTACAGCAACGTCCTGTCTGCCTTGAAGTGTAAAGAGAAGCCAAGTGAAAGGCAGCAACACAACGGGGGCTTTATTTCCCTATATGCTAATAACCAGGCTCATTTCCAACCCCGTCCTCCTTCAGTCATGGACACAGGCAATCTTTCAGTCGACTTTATTGATAAAATAACTTTACTGTACTGTACACAATTGTAACCATAGATTCTTTTCAAGCCATCAGCATTACAAAAATAACAGGTATGCAATGAAAAATAGTCACTCCACACACCGTGAAGGTTCTTTAAAATCCTAAAGTGATCAGGGCCAGGGGAACAAAAGGGGAGACGCATCAAACGCGTGAAGAGTAGGAGTAGATAAATTAAGTCACATTTCTTAATTTACAAAAATAAACACTAATCAAGCATTATTTCATAATAGAGCAACCTTAAAGAACTGCCACAGACTAACAACCCTGCTCTGCTATAGGACTCTGGGCTCTGCATTTGAAAGGCGAACCAGAGCGTCAGCCGTGAAACTGCATACGGCATAAAATGGATACCTCAGTCAAGGGCGGAAAAGACACTTAAAAAAAATACTTTAAAACAAAATTTTTCTTAATTTTGCATGTGTCCAAAAAAAAAAAATCACTTCTGATAAGTCACCGCTTGCAAGCTACAGTAGAAATGCAAAATGTAAATGATATAAGCACAGGGCAAGGTAGTTATAGCCGACCAGTAGATTTTATGCTGGAGCTTGAATGTTCCTCCAAATCTTCCCCAAGATGTTTTAGCAAGTTTGGAAAGGGCTAAAGGGAAAGGGTAAAAACATTTTTCACGTGCATGAGTGTCCTCAATGTATTCTTATAACCTAGAAACAAGCCAAGATTTCTGAGGGAAGGAGAAGCAGCAGTCTCTCTAACTGTACAAAAACTGCTGGAGAAATGTGGAGAGCTTCATTTATAGCTCTCCTTTCTGAGGTCCTGTTACAGCTGTCTTTCCTGATACGTGCATCAGCTGATCAAAAACTGGCATTTGCTGCCACCATTAAACATTCCCCTTTGCTCGTTTCTCTTAAAATCACTGGAGGAAAGGGGAGGGGCACAGATCACAGCACCAGAACGAACGTGTTAGGCTCACTGCGAATTCAGCTCACTGGAAGCTGAAAATTAGACCTTGTGGTGTGTTTAGTTTGAGCCTAGGGAAGTTACGCTGAGTCAAAGGAAGTTCTGTTTAAATCCGACACACTTGAAAATAGTTTGCTTAATTTGTCTTTGCATTGCTGCAACTGAAAATCAAATTTGATTAAATGAAAATTATTTTCAGAGTCCAGCTCATTTTGCTAGGTGATTATGAAGCAGCCAAGACGTTCAAGCGTGGCTGTTGTTCGTGCATGAACCCTTTCCTGTGGCAGAGAGCTTTCGCTACGCTGCTTTGTGTGTACGGTCCGAGCGGGAACACACAGGAACATGCGAGACAAAGGGGTGGTGATAAACATCAGTGCTAGTTAGGAATGTTCTTGCTGCCTTGAGCAAGGAACAGAAAGAGTGTGACAAACTCTTTACTGCAGACCTGCCTCATGCAGCACTTCTGAGTATCTGCATCCAACGAAAGCTACAGCTTCATCAGCGGGGCCGAGTCCTTCTCCCTTCTGCAGGTGTTTCAGGATTAAAAATGAGCAAGCTGCTGCCATATCGAAACTTCCACTGAAAACTGAACGTGCACCCGAAACGTACCTAAAAATCTCCTTGAAGACTACTTAGTACTTAGGAAAGATGAATGAGCAGCACTGGGGGTGGGCACCCAGGCTGCCAGCGTCACCATCGAGCTGCTACCTCCTTGCCCCAGACACCTTCCTGCTGCTACACTCTGGGGGGTTTCAAATGGAAATTAAAATTTCAAAGTCCAACTTAGGAAATTTGGAGAGACTAGCAGAGAGAAAATTGATGGGACTAATGTGGTTATTGAGAACTGAGCTGGGTCTTCTCTGGAGGAGAAGGGTTTGGGCAGAATTAAACTGTGCCAGCTGCATTGCAGAAAGCAACAACAAAGAGAAATGGGAGCAGCTCTTCTGATACTTCGAAAAAAAAACCTGCTAAGTATATTTACTCTTAAGAATCCCATTCAAAATTTTAAAAATACATATTGAAAAATGGTAAAAGCACAGCTCACGTTTCTTAAAATTGCCCTTGCATTCGTACAGGATACCCTGTGGCTAACTAAACACAAATCCTCAGGCTTGACACACTGCAATGCATACCCTTTCCACTAAACAAGTTAGCTGCAAAATGCCAATTCAAGAACCAAACCAAACACCTCATTACAGGAAGAAAATGTAATGTGGGCAGTGCACAAAGCTTGCCCACTGCTTCTACTTGAGCCAGAAAGACCTTTAAATCTTGCCTTTATTTTATCACAGCTGTGTTGAGATTTTGTATGAGCAGTAATTTATATAGACTATGTGAAATCCTGGCATGTATCAGTTAAATGACTTTATATAAAAATAATTCCCAATTCAGTAGGTGCATTAAACCATTTCCTATTCAAGTTAGTTCCATGGCAATTAACCTATAGCTAAGGTTTTTTGGTAGAATACCAGTTTTAATTTATTTCACATGGAATAAAACGCACTAAACTGATTTTTAAGATGCTTCAGCTTGCTGGTGCCCTATTCAGTAACAAGTGCTTGACAAGTGACCCCTGATACTCCATTGGTAAAGTGTGCAATTGAAGCTGCCTGACTTGCATAGTCCTTAGCTTTTCCTCAGGCTCAGATCACTGCTTGTTACTAATCCTGACAGAGATGTGCTCTCTGATGCATCTTCTTTCTTGAGGTTCAGGAATGACTCTCTAGTTATCTGAAGAATTTCTCTTAAGCCTTTGTTTTCTTGCTATAGGCAGAGAAAGAAAAGGCATTTAAAAGAACCACCACCAAAAAAAAGTCAAGATAACTACAGTAATAATCTCCTCTTCCCTCCACTCCATACCTATGTATGAGGAATAAAAATGGGATTTGGAGTCAGGTAGTGTCACGTTATCCTTTAAAATTAAGTGCATAGATTTCTGATTTTCTTGCTCTATTGAATGGGCGTTAAGCAATGAAAAAGAAAAAAAAAGCTCATTATACAAAGTTGGATAAGAAAAGTTAATTTACTTCAAATATTGCATTTTATAAGAAGCCTTTCTATTCACATTGTCTCGTAATGAACTGCTTCGCTAGCAGTTAATCAAAAAGCATTGCCCCTGCAGTGTTAAATATCTGACTTAAATCACTTAAAAACCACAGTATTATAAAAGTGATTTTAAAAGCTAAAGATGTGGAAATATTAATTTACATCCTGGTTTCTTAGTCTTTAGCACAAATTTGTATAATTTATTAGTTTTTTCCTGCACTCAGACACTTCAAAAAAGAGAAGGCTTAATCCTATAATCACTAATCTCTGGGGGGACGAAGTATCCAAGCTGTGTACAACTTGGACAGAGTGGGCTACTGTGAGGAAAATAAAACTTAACAATGCACCCAACAAGGGAAGTATAATAAACCAGCAGTGTGAGTGATACAGTGACTCCAGTAAGACAGCGTAACTCGAGAGAACTAATTCTGATAACATTTACTCCCTTGCCAGGGGATGAATGAAATCTTTGAGAAATCTGGAGTGTGCTTTAAAGCTTTTGTGAACATAGGCACTTAGTGGTAACCTGCTCCCCCAGGCCCCCAACCAAACAATAGACAAGAGACTTCCCTGCTTTGGGGGCTGTATCCTAACTTGTACTTTACCAGAATGTTTTCCATTAATATATGACAGTAGTCACTTCTAAACATGTCATCCTCAGAGGAGGTGAGGGGTGAGAAGGTGAATCCCTGCTTTGTGCCACTGCTGTTTCCATTTCATACTTACTTCAAGCTGAACGATACGCTCCTGCTCTTTACAGCCATGCTTCTCATCAATTTCAATGGCTTTTCTCATGACTGCTGCCATTTCTGTGATTTGGTCCACATGCACTTGCAGTTCCTAAGCCACAGAAATAAAATAATGACAGCTTTAGTACTATTTTTTCTCCACAATATTAAAAGTGAAGCATTAAATGTACATTTGAACTGCTGTCCCACCTAATAAAAATAGTATGACAGATCTGAACTTATAAAATAAAACAATCTCTCTGTAACTTTATACATGAGCAGCCACCATGGTTCTTTTTATCTAAACAAAATCTGTTTTGTCACATAGCATTTCCTTTTAAAGCAGTATTGGTTTTTAAAAGCATCAGTGATAATCTCTGCAAAGGTAACCACGTGCTTGCTCTGGCAAGAACTTCCTGTACCATGAGCAGGAGCTCATGTCTTATCTTTTGGATTTGCAGAAAGATTAAATTCCTCTAAGAACAGCAGTGTAGGAGACATCGTTTTCCACCCAAGACTCAGTCTCAAGGCAGAGACAGACAGTGCCAGCCCCCAGGTAGGCAGTTCTCTCTGAAAAGTAGGATAAAAGCCTAAAAGGCCAGGTAAAGTGAACACTCCCCAATGCCATACATTAGGGAACTTCTGGGATGTGTACTTGCACTTAAATCCACTTCAAGTTCCAGCTTATCTGCGATTTGGACTCCAGAGGTCCTTGTCCTTACTCCACTGCTAGGAGAAGGATGACAGGAATTACTCGCATAGGCACCGCAGCCTTAAGAAGGAAGACAGGATTTTCATGATATTCTCTAGCTAAAGTAAACTGCTCTCGTACCTTTAAACTACACAAAAACTATTAAACTATCATAAAAAAAAAACCCTACCTCACTTAGAATCATAAGCACTACCTGACTAAACCACACATTACTGTCTTCTCTTTCCCTCTCTGCCCTTTCAGCTGCTGATGCTACAGCTTAGTTATTTACTCAGGAAGTAGCTTACTCTCCACTTGGGGCACGGCAAAAAGGTAACCTGCCTGTTTCTCATTATTCTCAAAATAATGCTTATGTCCTTTTTTTCAATGAAAGATAGTTTTCAGCTAGTCAGAAAGATAGTCATTTTGAAAGGGGTATATTTGGCATTTCAATAAGCAAGGAACAGCGGCGAGAGCACAAGCTGCAAGAAAGTATCCAAATCATGAGAAGAGTTCTTGTTGCTAGATATCCTGCTGTCTTCACCACTTGCATTTGGTGACCTCAGTGGCCTCTTGATCAGAGGCTGTTCCAAGGTCATTAATAAGGTGCTAGGACAAAACTGAAGCTTCTCCTCTGGGAGCCAGACGTGTAAAAGTTAGATGCTGTGACATGAGGCACTGCAGTGATGGTGTTTCCTTACAGCCTCAATATATCCAAACATTTTTTTTGTATTTCTCCTTTTTATTAGCCATATATTGGTTGTTTTCAGAAGAGGGAAAAAAAAAAAAAAAAAAAAAAACATGTTTACAGGCCTGGTTCAATTGAGCAAACTCAAACAGTGCACTTAAATCAAGGTCACTACTTCCAGCCCAAACAGTTTTCTGATATATACAACCCTGATAAAGAAAAAAAACAATGATATTCTGTTTAAATGAGGTGAGTGTTGATTTGCAGAAATCAGTGTGTTAAATAAGCTTTTGTAAATAGGCACCAAAGTTGATAGCTACTGCTTGAGAGGACAGTAATTTTTGGTAACAGTGAGAATAATTTTTTAAACATCATGGATTTTTTATTTAACATGAGAAACGTTTAGAGTGCTTCAAGACTGTCTTTTTTTTTTTTTTTTTAAACTGAACGCGAAGACTGATGAGAATAATGAAATTCTAGAAATTCTGTGTGTGAGGATAAGAATTTGAATGCTCTTCATTGGGCATTCTTGTGGAGAGAGGTTTAACCAAGATGTTGTAGCTTAAATCTTCTGACTTAAATAATATTGTTCGGTGTTCCAAGTTTTTATCCACACACACAAAAAAAAAAGTTTCTAAATGAAATTTCTTAGTCCATTTCAGGATTAAATACCATTTTACTCTCTTGTCTTGGTACCAGAACTACTCCTGCAGGATGTGCCATTCTATCTGGTACAGTAGTTTCTTCAGAAAGGGGTACGTGCTTACGAATTTTTCGGAGTTTATATTAAAAATGTAGCTCTAATTCTGTCAATTCATTCATGTTAATCTAACTAGTTCCATTTGTTTTAATAGTACTGATTTCAATAGCATTAACCAGCATACTAATTTGTAAGGAGATAAGGAAATTTTCATAGGCTGCAAATCTTAAAGCTTTGTTCACCTGGTAGCCAGATCCTAACTTGACTTTGCAGACTTGATTTTGCTGAGGTTAAACAGGATTAAACACTTGAAACTTGAAACACTTTGTCCACAGAGTTACACTGCTTTCTGATAACTAGAAATCAGGTAAAATGTAATAAAATCAGCTTGTTAGAAAGCTAAAACTTAAAGCTGTTAATGACCCTAAACATTAAAATAATTTTTATGGCAATGTATATATAAATGAATTATTAATGCTATAAAAATATAGGCTAATCTTTTCTCCAGCTTTTGGAATACTTGCATATACCTCACTCAGGCTAGTTTAGGAAAACACTATTTAACAGCACTTTCCTTTTCCAGTTTTCAAAAGCCATAAGAAGCTCACCTAATCCCAGCAACTTGCCCACTGTTCCAGCACTTCAGGCTGATCTGGATGCTACTTAGCAATTTTGATCAGTACTGAAACAAGAACCACGCATGGAAGCAGGAAAGAGGAGGTTTGTACACTCAGGCAGTCAATATTCAAAAGGGTTTTTAAGATGTGTTTTTAAAAAGATCAATATTTAGGGAAAAAAACATTGAATTTAAAAAACCTTGCCTTCCCACTCTCTCCTGTAAGCACGGTTCACTAATTATTTATTGGTATCAAAGGCAAAAGTTAAAAGACAGTCCAAATGTCTGAATACTACTAAAATGGAAGTATAATCTGGAAGTATAATAGAGCAGAGTTTAAAGAAGTTATACTAATGAAGTACTCATTAATAGATGCTTAAATAGATCATCAGCTAGTCAGATTAACCTGCCAGGCTGATTAAGTTTCCTGTTCATGTTTCACAGACTACACTGTAAAAATTAGAACTTGTTAGTACAATGATAGAAAATCTGAGATTAAGTATTGTATCAATCCATTAAAAATGAATTTAAATCTTAATCAAAAAAAAACAAACCAAAACAAACAAACCAAAATGAGTCGTTACCTTGGAATGTTGCTCTTTCAACTTCATTATAATGCTGGGATCATCCTTCTTGCTTGCCATGAGCAACCTAAACATCTGTTCCCTGTACTTGCTCATTATGAGTTCCAAAGCAGACTGATGTTCTTCAAGAGATGTGCGTAGTTCTACAATCAAAATTTTAAATTCAGTTAAGGTTTTATTGGAAAAAAATTCAAAAATTCTTCAACCTGAGAAATTGGTAAAAAGCTCTTAACAGAGCACCTGTGTTCCATGCACCGTAAAATCTACATAGTCTCTGTAAATGTCTTCAGTGATGGCTGCCCTGGGAGAAATTCTTGTTTGGTCAAAAGCAGAGGCTCTTCGGAACTTTATTCTAGATACTTTAAGCAACACCATATGTAATCTGGAAAGCAGTTTATGGTTCTGTTTTAATATGCAACTTCATGAAATAAAAGTGGAAAAAATGCCTGTGTTCAAAATATACCAAGTTTTGCTCTAATCTAAAAGACTAAAATAATCTCATTCTTAGACACAATTTTTTAAAATTTTGCAAAGCAGAACTTTTCATGCAGCAAACTCAAAAGACAAGGAAAAAAAGAAGAAAAGTAGAAAGCAGTTCTTTAAGCCTGCTCTTTGATGTTTTCATGCTTCATAAAAAGATAAAATTCCTGGGATGAGACAATGTTGATAGGAATCAAGATCACTGGCTCTTCTGATGAATGTAACTGTCAGAATGCCCAAGGAACTCCAGAAGGAAAGTCTTGGACTGCAACTAGACTGCTCCTAAATGAGTTACTTTTTTGGCAATGGGAAAACATTTCTAAATAGATACCTATATTGTAGAAGTAAATTCTAATTATTTCATGACTTTTACTGAAATTTAAGATGTGGACCAAAAAACTCATCTCCAAAACTCATTTTTTTTCCCATTAATCATAGTCCTAGTAGTTGTCATTAGGACTGTATTACATCAAGACCAGTTAAACTGAAAAACTAAGATTAGAAGAAAATAAATTTCATATAGAACCACTCTATAATCAATGGTGCAACTGCTGCTGATTCCAATGGGGCAAATTAAGAGCTCACAAAGGGTAGAATACTCCAGCCTTACCTTTATTCTCCTGTTGCAATTCCCTAATCTGTCTGTTTTCCTGCTGGATACCCATCACTAATGTAGACCGAGGACGATGTCTTGCTACTTCATTAAGCTCTTGAATTTCTTCTTGGTACTAGTCATTTAAAAACAACAACAACATCAGTGAATAAAGACAAGCAAGAACCAGTTCTAATGTCAAAGCCTGAAGCCAGCAAGACGATGCTTATTTTTAAATAATTCTGTTTTAAAAACAAATCCTAGTCTTATATCTGAAGGTTTCACTAACTTAATATCCTTCACAGATACAAAAGCATTGCCTCTCTTTTAAAAGAAGTTTAATACCCCAAATTTACAAAGTGTGCGTGATTTAATCTTCCGTGACTTAGTGTAGACCAAATTCACCACCAGTGATTAAAACTCATAAATATATATACAGTAAAGAGAAACCATGATGCAATAAATATGAGGTAATTACTATACCTTCCCAATACATTATTCTATTTGACACCCTTTATTTAAGGTCACAAGGCCTGTTCATGACTAATTTGACAGGCATGAAGCATATGAAGGGCTTTACTATTTTACAGGCATACTAACATGTCACAGGTTGTATGTTGTATTTCACAGAGAAAACAAACACTGAAAAACAAACCTGTTTCATTGCTTCCACGCGCTTGTTAAGAGCTGTAGTCTGTTCAATAAGAGCTTCTGCAGCGTTGTCATGTTCCCTGAGCCGCTCCACCAGTGCCTTGGCATCTGCTAGGGCTTTCTCAATTGTGCAACTCATTTCTAAAGATTGGAAACATACGGTTTTCGTAACACCACCCGCTTGCTATAGAGTAGAACTGCATCTAGTGATGTGTGTAGTTCAGGCTTCTAATTGCAGTAGGTGTTACAAAAAATTACCTACAGCAAAAATTGAAAAAAGAAGTTTGTACATAGCAGCATGTTCAAAATGCTGGCTTGGCATTTAGATGTTCTTGCACTCCTTTATAGGGAAAATAAAAATGTAGAGACTGAAGAAACCTCACATTTTTTTTTCTACAGAGAAGGGAATCTCTCAACATGCTTTAGAACAGTTCTTTAGCAATAGGACAGTGATGCTAGAGGATTATCAGAATCATGGGCCTTATTAAAAGTAAGGCTGGATGTTTATAGCCAGAAAATTTCTAAGCTACTGGAAGAGTGACCTGAATCCTTTTCTTAGCCAGGACATTTGCTAAAAGAATCTTTGCAAGCAGAAGAGGTCAGTGAGACACTGAACTATGGGGGGAAAAATTCAGCCTGAGTTGGTTTTCTGACTTCCTAGTCATCTTTACAAATCATAGCCTAGCATCTCTAAGCCAAGCTTAATGAAATCTCCATGTTTTCCCCAGCTGACATTCTCCTACTGCCACAAGTAAATAGTAGAAGGAAGGATATTTGAAATGAAGGAAATTTCACCATTCCATTGACAGATCACACAGTTGTTTAAAATCATTTTCTTTGATTCATGCATTACTGAAAGCATCAGGATTTTAGCGCATACAGGTTTCCTATAAACATTAATAAAGCTAAATCTTTGCTGTTATCTAATAAAATTTTCATTATGTCTTGCATATTATGTATGTAAGACATCAATCAAGTTTTACAGCGAGCTGTTTTAAAGGATCTGCTTTTCTCACTCGTCATTTCCCATTCCAAATTTGGGCTCATGTTATTGGTGACCTACAAAAATAAGGTAGCACAGATAAAACATGACCCATCCCTGCTAGCTGTCTAAACTGGTATAGAAATTGATTTAATCAGACCCAAAATTTAGGAGAATTTGAAAGAAAACACAGTTTTTAATTCAATTCCCTTGTCATAGATTCTCCAGATAGTATGAATAAAGCCCTTTAGGCCTCCCTATGAATAATTTTTGCATTCGGTTGACACTGGAGTTAATACCTCTGACAATGTGCACGCATCAAGAGCGTTTTTAAAACACTGCACATACTTGCCCTTCTACGCACTCTATCCCTTTGACCAACACATACAAGACTCAGTGTTTTCTTAGCCTGAAACAGATGTGCCTCTGTAAATTAATCTGCACGTACAGCAAAAAAAGAACGAATTACGTTTGATTCGTTCGCATCCCCGCAGCGCATCGCCCTGTTTACAGGCACGAGGAGTACGTGGGTCGAACCCCACGACGGCTCCCGCACCCTGCCCCGCTGCTGCCCACGCAGTCACTTCCTGCAGCGTCCTGCCAGCTCCTAATTGCTGTCATTACCTAACCGGCCTGCCCAAAAACAAAAACAACAGAAAAATAGAGACTCGGTGCAGCTGGACCTGTCCT
>VZSV01000089.1:957371-1005165 GCA_013398735.1 Nothocercus julius
GCTACAGCTCCGCACGAGCAGCACCAGGTAAGCGACGCGCACACGCATCTGTATGCCCCTGTCTTTATGTATGGATAACGTGTGTGGGTGGGTGTATGTACACATGTGTGTGTGTATGTATACATGCATATGTGGGTGCACATGTATGTGCGTATGTAAATGTGTGTGTATATGCATGCACGTGTGTGTATGTAAATATGCATGTGTGTACATGTGTGTGCATATATATGTATATATATGCACATAATAATATCTGTATGGGTGTAATAAAAAGGTTTTTATATATACACACACACATGCGTGCACACACAGACACATATAGATCATAGAATCACAGAGTCACAGAGTGGTTGAGGTTGGAAGAGCCCTCTGGAGATCTCGTCCAACCTTGCTGCTCCAAAGGTCCCTTCTGACCTTAATGATTCTATGATTCTTTTTAATAGTATCTTCCATGGGTTTTTTTAATAGTATCTGACAAAAGAAAGGTTAATTTTTAAGTAAAAATCTCCCCCCAAAAGCGTATTTAACATATTCTAGCATATGCATGAGAGCAGAGGCCTTTCATTCACTGTAACATGGGGCTGTTGCAGAATATGACTCAGTTCTGTTACTTAAGCATCTGTATAGGCTAACCTATGCACAGTTTCTGTGCCTTGTTCTAAGAAGTATTAAATAGCGAGCAGGCTTGGGTCTTTCATAGTTTCTCTGAAATCTTTCATTTAATTAGGGAAGGGGAAAGGAGTAATATCATTTGTCATTATTAGCTTTTCAGCAGTTTACAGTCAGTTTTATCTTCTGACGTTTTTAGTTTTCTTTTTTTCTCCAGAGGAAAACCAGTTTATGTCTGGTTAGAAATCTAGTGTACTAAATATAAGGACTAGTGAGTGTTCTAGACAAGATTTTGTTTTTATGTAAATAGGTTCTTTAAGTGAATATGTGTAATTTTTGTAAAAAGCTTTACAAGTAGCTTTATAGTAGGTATGTGTGATAGTTAAAGAGGTAACCTTCTCAAAGCTTGTGTAGTCAATTAAAATACTGTAACTTTTTTTTTTTTAATTCACCTTGCACAGTTTCTTACTAATTATAATACCTGTTTATTTCAGGAAGAAAATGAAAATCTTTTCTGAGTCTCATAAAACTGTTTTTGTTGTGGATCACTGCCCATATATGGCAGAATCCTGTAGGCAACATGTTGAATTCGATATGTTAGTGAAGAATCGGACCCAAGGAATTATACCCCTAGCTCCTATATCCAAATCCCTATGGACCTGTTCGGTGGAGTCATCCATGGAGTACTGTAGAATAATGTACGATATTTTTCCTTTCAAAAAACTGGTAAGTTGTAGAGATACTGTACTTAGTTCTTTGTGGTATAGCAGTATTTTCCCTTTAAATGGGATTTTTTAACACCTTTATATCTGATCTTTTAATGCAACACCAGATAACATATAAAAATATCTTAGAGCTATTGATAGAATTTATGGCTTTTATAAATGGTTTGAGTAGTAAGTGAATCCCATTACATATTTGGTTTGGGGGGCATCTAATAATCTTAGTGTCATTTTGTAACTCAGTGCTTGGTTGCAAAATACAAGGAAAGAAACTTTAAGATAGTGTATAAATTTATTACTGTTTTCTCATGCTCTTTAAGTTTACAAAAGCTTAAGTGAGATACTGTTTTAGATCCAGGTTTGGTTTTACTGGTAGCCCTTCTGGGGGGTTTCATTACTGACTGCAAAGGCTTTAGTGCAAAGCTGGAGGAAGTGGTAGGATCTCTCTGAAACTACCCATTGGTAGTGGGAGAACTTCCTGCCACACAGTTTCTTCTTTAGATTTTTTTTTTTTTCTCTGCTGTGGGCATTCACATGACTTTTTTGATATGTGTTCTCACTTAATGAGTAATAGTCTAAATTTAAAAGTCAAATGGATGGAATAGCTAAAGATACTGATACTTCTTGAGGGATGCTTGACAGGCAGACTAGAGTAGCACACTAGTTTGCATGTGAATGCAGGGCTTATGGGCATTGTAGACAACATACCATGTGGGAAACTGCCTTGTGTTAGACAATATTTTCTCTTTTTGATGGAGAAAATAAATGCTGTATTGAAGGATGGGTTTGCTATGCTTATGATTTTGCTTATGGCAGATGTGTTTTAAACATCTTGGAACAAAGTTGCAGCTTCAACTAGAAAGGATTTCCTGAGTAGTATCAGTTTACACTTAAAGGCAAATGATACAACTGCAATACCAAGAAAGAAAACCTGTTTTTGATCTCTGTGTCAATGATCCATAAACAAAGCATAGCCCTGGAAGAGCTTTCTTTGTTCTAAGACCTCTCACTGCTTCGTGGAGTTACGTTATTATGATTAGTACCAAACTACAAAGAACAGAACATTATTTAGTCCTTCTGTTTCTCTTGATGATAAATGCCTCTGTTGGGGAGATAGTTACTTCTGTGATATATGTGCAGAAACCTCCAACAACTTAGTGTTTCACCTTGAATCAAAGCTTGTGCTTGGCGTCCCATCAAATTACCATGATCTGCTGTAGCAAGCACAACCAATCGTAGCTAAGTAGCAGCTTACAAGTCTCTGTTTATTTTTATTTACTTGTTTTGTCTCTTTTTTAGCACATGAATGAGAGGAACACTTTCATAACGGGCTGTTAGGCACTATGTTTAGATCATAGAGCATAGGAAAAAGTCAAACTAAATGGTGTGACGCACTGTGTTTCTATAAGCTCAGGTTTGAGCAGAGCAAAAATAGTATTTGTACAAGGAAAATAGTAATTTAAGAAAAGGAGTGTATTAAAATGGTGAAACAGAGTGAGGATTGACTGCTCACTTCTAGTTTTCTGATACTTCAGACTTTGGGGAAGAATGTGTATTTATCTTAAACTCCTGTTTAAAAGAATATCTAACCGTATCATGAAGTCCGATGATGAGATATGTTAACAGTGTGCTTAACTGAATCACATCATTTGGCTGAACTGAAGTCTCCATGATAGGAAAACTGAAACTGAGAGAGAAGGCATGCTCTTCTTAGCTTATTTTGGTAACATATTGAGAATATGTTTTGGTATCTAGTGTTTATGATACCTTGCTAGATACCTTTGCCCATGAGGTCTCTCGTGATGGAGTTTGCAGAATGAATTGATGTACTGCAGCATTGGAGTTTATTTTGCTTGGTAGGTGTTTTTACTACCAGAAGTGTTACCAGACTGGTGAAATTGATCCAAAATGTCCTGTGGTGCTGCCCTGGTGTAGAGATTGACTTAATGACAGGTATTTAGAGTAAGAAGTTGTTGTTAAATATGATTCTACAGCAAAGGTACCTGAATATAGCAGGAGTGGTGCTTTCTGTACTTTTGTTATTATTTGTTTTGTTTTGGTTTGTGATTATCTGTTAACTAAATCTGAAGAAGGTGTAACTTATCCTGGTTTGAATTTTGTTACCCTTTTAGGTGAATTTCATCGTGAGTGATTCTGGGGCTCATGTCTTGAATTCTTGGACCCAAGAAGATCAGAACTTGCAGGAGGTATGCTCTGTAGCTGCTGTTCTGTTTTGCAAGTCTAGTTCAATTATAGAATAAAAAATGACTTACTGCAGTCAGCATGAGGTGATTTTGGTGAATGAATAAGTCAGTGGATCTGGTCTGGAATGATTACAGGATAAGGTTTTAAGAAATATCCTATTAAGTTACCCAAATAAGTTGGAAGGTTAATAATAGTTTATTTACTGTTTCAAAATTTTGTAAACAGTGTTTGTATTTTGAAAACTAACTGTTGGAAGGAAATGTTTAATTGAATTCTAGAAAACAGAGTCATCTGGCAATGGATAATGTTAGTATTTTTGGTATAATGAATGTGCATATTATTTGTCAGTGGGTACTGAAAGCATAAATTAATTGCAAAAGGAGAATTTAGGACTGAATATTTTCCAGAAGGCTGGAAGCATATCAGATTTTTTTTTAATTGTGCTATTAGCTTTTCTCTCAACGGTACTAATTTTTATGTAAAATAAATTGCAGCTATGACTTTTCTCTTTTAGATCATTTTAACAAATGGCTTAAAAATAACTTTCAACAGTAAAATGTTTGTCTTTCTTTTTAACTAGCTGATGGCAGCATTGGCAGCTGTTGGGCCACCTAATCCCAGGGCAGACCCAGAATGTTGCAGTATACTTCATGGTCTGGTCGCAGCAGTAGAAGCACTCTGCAAAATCACAGAATACCAGCATGAGGCTCGAACTATGCTTATGGAGAATGCAGAACGTGTTGGGAACAGAGGAAGAATAATCTGTATTACAAATGCAAAAAGGTCTGTATGCTAATGTGCTTATAACATTAAAAAAATTATGTATTTTTAAGAGCATTAGTAGCTCAGTGTTCATTGTAAATTAGTGCCCTAAATAGCTAGATTTTGTGCATTTCTGTTTGTAAATCATTTCTTGCTGCCTTAAAGATTTCATTTGTGGAGGTCTGCTAGAGCAGTTAACCAAAAATTTTTCACTTTAAAGAGGAGAGCATTTACTGGCATATTTCTCTGAAAAAAGCAATAGATTTGGCTGCATTGGTGGTGGGCTGACTAGCATGATTTAACTGGGAGGAATGAATGAAAGGTTTTGCCGCTGAAATATAAAATAAGCTTAACTTTTCATGTCCCCAAACACACAGAAGTTATGAATTATAGAGGCTATTTTGCAAGATTTGTGTTTTACAACCGGCACATAAGTCTGGATGAATAGATAGTGAGGTGTGTCTGTCAAAGCATTATTTTTAATAAAGTACTATAAAATTGGGAAGTTATCACAGTTTATCAAAATTTCACACAAAATGTATCATGTCTATGGAAGCTGAGCCTTTGTATGTGCTAAGACAATGAAAATCTTGTCGTGAGGACAAGAAAACTGAATTTCAATCTATATATAAAATATCTTTTTTTTTTTTTGGTGCCCTTTCAGTGATAGTCATGTTCGAATGCTTGAGGACTGTGTTCAGGAAACTATTCATGAACACAACAAGCTTGCAGCTAATTCAGACCAGTGAGTATACTTTTCACAAATATGCTTTTTCAGTTTCTCTGGGAGTTGCTTGTGCCTGCTAGATGCCTTCCAGGAAATATGGGTGTATTTTTGTCCCTTAAAATATACTGAAACTTACTTTGATGATGTTTGGATGTGAAATGGAAGATGCTAAGTCATGAGGTGCATAATTCTTGGCTTTTCAGTATCATCGTTCATCACAGGGTAATAATGCTTCAGGTTTTATTTTGCATCTTGTTCCAAAATATAAAAGGGAGGTAGCTCTGAGCCTTGTTGAATACTTTATCACTGTAATCAATAATACATGTGATATATTCTGCTCTGTTAACAGTAGCACTGAACGAGTTGTATGTGCCTCTGACTAAATTGACTTGAAATTAGTTTGTAATTTCTAAATTATTGTTATGCCCCCATGAAACAAGGGGATCTCTTGAACTACAGGAAGCATCTCCTTCTCTAAAAGAAGAGTTGCTGCTTTTTTTTGTTTGTTTTTTTCCCTACCTTTTGTACAGTCTATCCTGTGAACAGGAACTGTATATTGCCTTGCACAATGCATAATGGATTGAGATCCTGTTCTTGATTCTTCCATAGGCATTTAAATAGCACAAGTAAGTGTCCAATATCCATCTACCTGCTGCAGTTGCAATTTCAAAGATATAGAAAAGATGCAGCCCCTGGAGAATCAGGTTTTAAGCTTAATGGAAAGAAGGAACCTATGAGGAAAGCTACCTCATACCTGGGATTTTACATATTCCTGTAACTGGGAATGTGGAACAATGTCCTGTTCTCTCTGAATTTCCAGACACATTAGTAGGAGAGCATGTTAGTTGGATAGTTTTAAAATTCCCAGGAATTTTCTTACTGTTATCTGCTTGACCCTTGGAGACACAAATCTCTTGTCACATCAATTGTTGTTTGGATGAAGCTGAGCAGCTTACACCAGTTAAGGATCTACTCTATTAATTTGTCCAAAAAGTAGTATAGTGCCATTGCATGAAGAGACAGAAGCATCTCTTTTAAATTCTGATTAAAATTCATTTTGAAATGTGTGCTCCTGAAAAGCATTAATGTAACCTAGTTTCCGCAGAAAACTTTCAGAAACAGTGTCATAATACATTTCCATGGGGTCTGTGCTCTGAACATCAAATGGATATGGGGAGAAGAGAATGGATCTGATTTCTGTGGGATAATTTCTGCCGTGCTGTAGGCTTACTGAAATAGAGCTGTTTATTTTTAAGTCTAATGCAGATTCAGAAATGTGAGTTGGTCTTAATCCACACTTACCCGGTTGGTGAAGACAGCCTTGTTTCAGATCGTCCTAAAAAAGAGGTAAGGAGCTTAAAACAAGGAAAATTTATTCAAGTTTTAGGAACCACATAAAAAAAAACAAAATAGACAATGCAAGTTGACCATTCAGGAATCAAGTTCCGAGCCTTTGGTCTCCAAGTCATAATTAGTATTATGGGTGACTATTCTTTGAGAAGCTGACAGCTTAGATTTCCCGCATGAAATACGTCATTTGTAATTAACTGTTTCCTTGTTTCATAGCCCTTGTGGTATGTGGTGTCCCTTTTTCCACTTCATTGCTTAAATTTCTTGCAGCAATAATTCATTTCTGCTTCTCATGAAGTGAGCATATTGATGTCCTAGATCGATAAAATTGTGGGGCTTAGGAGAAGGAATCACATCTTTAAATCTAGTGGAAAAGCTGACAACTGCTTGGCTATATAAATTCTGCTGTTCTGGTGTTAGCTGTCAGAATGTCTTCTCAGTGGAAAACGGCGGAAACTTGATCTGCTTTCAAAGGAAAGGGTAATATTGTGGGAAAGTAGAATGTTTGACGTTCACAGAATCATTTAAGTACTGTGCAGATATCTTCTCTTAAAAACTTTAAAAAGAAAGAATTTTTATGAAAAAATACTCCACCAACTGACATTCCAAATGTCTAGTAATAAGAGCAAATAGATAACTTGAAGTCTTAGTAGCTTTTAAACCACTGCATGCAAAACGTGCCCTGATATATTCCCTAAAATATGTCCGAGTATATTCTGCTGTTCTTCAGCCTGTTTCTTTTCAGTATTTCAAGGTGTTAACTGTAAGGAAGAAAAAAGTTTTAATTTTTTTTCTCATATTATGATAGACATCTAATTCTGCATTTTATATCAGAAGTAAATTTAAGTATAATAGCTTTCTTAAGATACTGTTCTACAAAACTATTTCTAGGTGAATGCTGAGAAATATGTGTGAACAGGAGAGAATAAATAGACTGCCTTTATTCTCTGTAAGACTGTCATTTTTGTCACAGCTTTTTCAAGTGATGCCAAAAATGTCACTACTTGCTGGCAAAGGAAAATCAAGTGCAGCTTGTGTTTGTTTCTCTTGTGTGTATATAGAAAATACAAATGGGTAGGGAAAATTACTGTGTTCAGGTTACTCAGCTGATGAAAGGGAGGAGAAGACTTGGGCCCAGAGTTGTTATTAAGAGCATAAAATCTTGGGTTCCTGTCCCATGTCCTGATACTAAGTATTCCTATTAGCAATTAATGACAAGTTTTTTTAATACATTTCTGATTTTGTGACAACTAGTAACAACTGCAACTATAATAATTGGGACAACCTGGAAAATTTCGTGTGAGGAGCAACTCTTGTGGGCTTTTTTATTTTGTTGCCTTTTTTTTTTTTTTTTTTCTTCTGTGGCTGAAGTTAGAAGTGTAAATCTGCTTAGTTTAGACTTTCAAAGGATTTATATTCTGCCACACAATATTGGACCTTAATCCATTAATGCTAAATATTCTATGCCAATATGTTCCAGCTTTCACCTGTTTTAACCAGTGAAGTACACAGTGTCCGTGCTGGGCGTCACCTGGCTACAAAACTGAATGTTTTAGTGCAGCAGCACTTTGATCTGGCTTCTACCACAATAACTAATATCCCTATGAAGGTAATATTATGTGTATAGCTTTATGTTAACTAGCTGCATCACTTTTAAATTGGTTTGCAAACTTTTAATGTTTATTTTAATGGACTTTTTACATTGCTTTTCTCTCCATATCATATTTTCTGTTTTGTTTTTGTTTTTATTAGCCCACATTCAATGTCTGTGACCAGGTTAGTAAAATTAAAGAAGGGGGAGAGAAAAAAAAAAAAAAAAGGATCACAGAACAAAGTGTTGTATTGCCAAAATCAATTTTTGACTTAGCAATACAAGTGTTATTTCAGTTCTGTTTGTATCTTTTTATAAAACTATAGTCTTATTTACCTCCAATTACTTTGTCTGTGATTCTTTCATCTTTTCCTAGTTGTGTTCATTAGATATTCTTGACCCTTGTGGATTTTAGTGTCATAGTGAGTCTCTTTCCTCTGTTTCATTATCATGCCCACCCAACATAAAGGTGTTTGTAACTAATAGATGATTTTTTTTGACTAAATCTTTTCCAGTAGGTTTTCCAGTCTGAAGATGCATAAGTCAGAAGCAGAGGGACGGCAGTGTATAATCTAGTTATGGAAGAGATTAGATTAGACTTCTTTTATGTCCCAATGTACTTAGATATCTGTTTTAATCGCTACTAGGAGGGAAGTTGATGCAACTAAGAATTCTAAGTATTAAATTTAATTTTCTGTTTCTATCGTGTCTTGCTGTCTGATCAGAAGCATCAGTATTCAAACAAACAGAAAGGGCAGGGCAGATAAACTTTGCCAATTTTACGAAAAAGACTTTTAATACTAACAATATCAGTGCTTATTTATGGCTTTGAAAAATAGTAATATTTTATGGGATTTTATAGGTTAAAATATGAAATTAAGCATTAATGTACCCTGACCATGTTAATAGAACTCTAACTATTGGTCATAGTATAAATGTGACTTTTAGGTTTGCAAATACCTTGTCTGTAACTTTCTGACCTGTGTGCTTCTGGTTTGCCTCTCCCTTCCGCCTTTGTCCTTACAGCAATAGACTATGTTCGGTTCTCTGTCTTTTTTTTTTTTTTTTTTTTTTTTTTTTTTCCCCACTTGGAATAAATTGCCAAGATTGCTGTTCTGTTTTTGCTAATCTGCTGCAGCTGTTTAAAGATGCAGTATCCTCCTTCCAACATTCAGTTTCTAATTATAAGCTTGTCACTGAAAAATTGTTATTGCATATCTTAAATACAAGAAAATGATAAAATATTTTCAGTCCTCCCCATTTTTTTTTTAAGTTCAGATTCATGAAATTTTTAGTTATTTACTGAGAAGTGGCCATTTGTTGCTGCCCTAGGAGTTATAGCTGGATATCAGTGATATTTAAATATGTCATAGCCTTGCTAAACTTCCCGAATTTAAACAAAATCATGGGGAAAGGTAGTTAAGTCTATTTTTATCTCTTTTTTTGCATTATGCACCCTGTCATGGCACTTGTATAAAGAGGAAAATGCAGTGTTTCAAGAAGGACAAAAGAGAGAAAGCAGATGGCTGCATCTTTAAATGGGTCAGAGAGCAAAGTTTCCTCAACATTGCAATCCTGTTGTTGTCTGATGCACTCTGGAGATTCTCTGTTTTCTTCTGGAGTGAAAGATAAATGTAGAACCGTTCTCATATGAAAACAGTGATTTTTAGTTAAAATAAAAAATATTTTTGCATTTCTCTCTTAAAGGAAGAGCAACATGCCAACACATCAGCCAACTATGATGTAGAGCTTCTTCATCATAAAGAGGCACATGTTGACTTTTTAAAGAGTGGTAAGTAGAAATAATTCTTTAAACATGCTTCTTGTGTCTTTTTTTTTTTTTTTAATCGATGTTCTGGAAGTATTCACAAAGGTGAGCTGTGTGCTGTAAACTGAAGTAACAAGAAACTCTTGTTTCTGTGAAATGGCTTGGTAGGGAGTTTTTAGATTAGATAGATTTGTGCTTTAGATATCCTGAGAATATATATATATATTTTAATAATTATTCCAGTTGTTTTAAAACATCTGTGAGCTTTCAGTAAGGATAAAAATACAACTTCTACAAGCTACATACATTGAGTGATAAGCAAAATATCACAAATCTTGTATGAGCAAATATGTCTTTGTATTATGAAATCAAAGAAAACTTCTTTCTTGGAGCATTAGATTAAACCCTACTGTAATACCCAATGTTGTAGGTTGATGTATGTATCTAATTCCTCACAGATTAGCATGGATTTGAGCATCATCTTTTGTAATTAACCCTGCTACCGTAATTCCAGTATGTGTAAAACTCTTTTAATCTTTCCTTACCTAATGTGTGTTAAAGGACAAGAAGAATAGCAAGCAACTTGCTAGCAGGGATGTGTTAAAACAGACATCAATACCCCATTAAATTGTTCTTTAAGGAAAAAAGAAAGTCTTATTTTACAGATGGGAAACTACAGACATTTTTTGTTCTAATTGTTGAATTGGACATATAGGATGTGTCCTGGAAGTGTAGTATTTTATATGTACACCTACCACTTTCAAAGTTTTTTTTGTTTGTTTGTTTGTTTGTTTGCTTGTTTTTTCCAAAATGCTACTGCTAAATAACCTAGGGTTGTTGTTTACTTCTGTTAGATAACTAAGCTTTTTAAAACTGTATCATGTTTTGTATACGGTCAAGCTATTAATATTTAACATCTCAAGTCTTTTCAGTAATACCTGATGCTCATGTAGGAATTATTTGCTATTTTTTGTGTAACAAAGTAAATATGGTTGGTCAAGTTATGACACTTTTTTTTTTTTTTTCTGGCTTTGTTACAGGTGATAATCATATAGGTGGCAATAGCAGAGAAGGCACGTTTAAAGAAACTGTAACATTGAAGTGGTGTACTCCTCGAACCAACAGCGTTGGTAGGTAACTTGATAACTCAAGGAGCCAGTTCCCTGGTGCTTTATGCTATTTCACCTTTTATTCTATATGCCTTGCTGCTGATTGCTTTAATAATCGTCTTATCTTGGCCAGTCAGTGATCTGCCTAAGAGATGGGAGTAGGGGGCAGGCAGCAAGGCTGTTTTGCTCTGCTGTTTGTGCAGTAGTTTTCTCCCGTTTTTTTCATTTGGTGGGATGTTTTTGCTGTGTTTTGGAGCAGCCTCTCAAACTTCCTATTCATTTATTTTTCAGAATTACACTATTGCACTGGAGCATATCGGATTTCCCCCGTGGATGTAAATAGCAGACCTTCTTCATGCCTTACTAACTTTCTCCTTAATGGTAAACTTATGTTCTTGGCTGAGTATTTTGTTTTGTTAGTTAAAATATTAATAGTTTTGAAATGTTTCGATAGTTAAAATGTTTGATAGCGAAAAAATCCGATTTAGTAGGAAACATTGCTTCCAGTCGGTGATCAGAGTGCCTACTCTGGTTGCTTACTGCAAAGTATTAACACCCTAAATCCATGCCTGGTGGTAGGTAGCCTCTGAGCTTACTCTTAGATATGGCAAGATGCTGCTCCATTGCTTAGGTTTACTGGGATCAGTCCAAAGGGAAGTTAGATCCATCTGCTTATCTGCAAGATATTAGTCTTTGTCATGGGTTACTTTTGTATAAGAGTTTGTCATACATGTCCAAAAAGTAAGCCGAAAGCATGCTTGCTGCTTTCAAGCATGTAGTATTCTGTCAATGTTAATTACGTGCAGGTTTTTTTTTTTTTTTTTTCATTTTTCAAGAAAAGTTGCTTTACAGACACAGCTTTCAATAGGAAAACTTGTTTTCTTCAGTCAAGTTAGTTGTGTGTCTACATGAACACGTGGTGCTTTTCTTGCCCTGTATTTTTATTTTTCCCTAAAAATTCTATACTGGTGAAGTACCTTGATTAATAAAAATGATTGAACCAAAATGAAAGTAACCTCTCTATATCTTTTGTTTTTGCTTCCTCCTAACGTCACACCTTTGAGCTGAATTGAATTGAGTGCATTTTACTGGACATGAGACCAAGCCAGTTTCATCTCTGTCTATTTTGAAAAATTATCTCCCTTTTAAGCATAAAACAGTATAAATTCATAACTTTGCACTCAAGCAAGGTACAAATAAAAAGCTGCCTGTATCTAATACAGCATTTTAAGTGTGTGTATCCATAAAAAGCATGTCCTGTTCAGACAACAATTGGGATGTCACAGGAAGGAGGTTGTTGATTTTCTTCAGTGTAAACATTCAGGGCCTGATGCTATGCCCTCTTTAGGGATAGGGACTAAATACTCAAAAATATTGTTCTCATTTGAACTAGGGGAAAATGCTACTTTAATGTAGAAAAAGACTCAGATACAAACCTGTATTATGTAAACATATATATAGTTTTTAACTTAAAGTTGTAGTGTGCAGTAACTAACCAAGCTGACCTCACCTCAACAGGTCGTTCTGTTTTACTGGAGCAGCCGCGCAAGTCTGGCTCTAAAGTCATTAGTCACATGCTCAGCAGCCACGGAGGAGAAATTTTCCTGCATGTTCTAAGCAGCTCACGATCAATTCTAGAAGATCCCCCATCGATTAGTGAAGGGTGTGGTGGAAGAGTCACGGACTACAGGATTACAGTAAGATTCACTTTGCTTTTGAATTGCCATTTTCCTCAGACTGCCAGAGATGCAATGCCTTTGGTGTTCCATATGGGAAGTGTTGCTTTACGTTTTCTGGAGAGCTGGGTGGATTGTATGGCTATTGGTACCATATTGTATTGTTGGTATGCATTAGTGCAAAGTAGTATTTCTGCTTATTGTAATGCCTGCTCTATAAAATCCTTTCCATACAGAGTAGTGCTTGCTGTCTTCATGCACTATAAACACTTAAAATTCTTGATTGATTCTTAAATACTGTTCTTTCAATGCAGAGAAGACTGTGTTCTGCTCATTGTCAGAAGGATGGGTTGTTCATGAATGGCTTGTAGAATACATGGAAAAGATAAAGCTGTCAGCTTTGAACCCTGAATATACAGGAAACATACTGCTGCAAACAGACTCGTGGCATTCTGTTGTTGTCCCCCACTCCTCACACACACTTTGGTTTCTAACTCATGTCCTTTGCATTTGTTGTGTATTATCAAAATGATTTCCAAAAATACATAGTAAAATTCTTACTGTACAAGAGCTCTGTTGTGGATCCAGAATGTTTCTTCATCAAAAAAACTTGCAACAGTTTTTAAACCTTCATTTTCATAACATTAGCTAAGTGTTTGTCCAATTAGAGTTGTACTTCTGAAAACTGTAAACAGGTTTCTGGTTGTTAGTGTGAATTTATTGGGTGGGGTTGGTACACACAGTAATAAGC
Organism: Nothocercus julius; assembly: GCA_013398735.1. Classification (NCBI taxonomy): domain Eukaryota; kingdom Metazoa; phylum Chordata; class Aves; order Tinamiformes; family Tinamidae; genus Nothocercus; species Nothocercus julius. Next base: position 970,642 of record VZSV01000089.1, read on the forward strand.
AAGTCTATGCTGTTTGACCCAATCAGCGGAAGTTACTTTGGTGGAGAAATTCCTAATTTTATCTTGTTTGGTTATCATTAGGATTTTGGTGAATTTATGAGGGAAAACCGATTAACTCCTTTTCTAGAGCCCAGATATAAGATGGATGGAAGTCTTGAAATTCCATTGGAACGTGCAAAAGATCAGTTAGAGAAACACACTCGTTACTGGCCTATGATTATTTCTCAGACCACCATATTCAACATGCAAGCTGTAAGTAATCTGGGGGTTAATAACCTTTTATTCTGTTCTAGAGTAAGCTTCAACTTGTTACCTCCATCTTCTGATAAATCACTTGCAACAAAATCAGTTTAAATTTTATTTTCCGTTAAATGCTCTAGAATATTCTAAGGTAACTAGAATATTAGGATGTAATCTAAATAGGATGGAATATTTGGAACTTATTTACGTACAGAGCCACTGATGTTACGGTGAATAAAGAGAAAATGCAACACTTAGAGGCTTTATAGCCTATAAGGTGGGTGGGTGGGTGTGGGTGGGTGGGTGTGTGTGTGTGGTTACATAATTCCGTATTTTGATTTCTTTTCCGCTGTTTCTTTCCTGCAGCATATACGGATTTTTCCTGTTGTTCATTTCTGTTTCATATTGCAGGTAGTGCCATTAGCCAGCGTGATTGTAAAAGAAGCCATGACAGATGAGGATGTTCTGAACTGTCAAAAAACAATATACAATTTAGTAGATATGGAGAGGAAAAATGACCCACTGCCGATTTCAACAGTTGGTACCAGGGGAAAGGGTCCAAAAAGGTTAATCACTTTTTTTGTTGTTGTTTTGCTTCTTTCAGAAAGGTTCCATTTACATTATTTTCATGTAAATTTTTATAGTTTAGTCAGAGGTAATGTGGAGAACTCTAGATGATGCGCACATGAAAAATAACTGCTGTGAGTGCTTTGTTTACATGATTTCAGGGTTGTCATGGTATAGATGTAGAACCATGTTAGAAGGCAAACATTTTGTTACAGAAAACTACAAGAATGGTTCTCCTTGTTTTTTTTAGTTTTTTTTTTTTAACATAAAAGGAAAAGTCTGCAAGCTACAATACAAGCTAAGACAGAGGAACTGGAATAATTTCGAATTAGTACAGAAGTAAACTTAAGTAAGCCCTGAATTAAATGCCTTTTGGCCCTGTGATTTTACAAATTTTAAGAATTCGATTGCAGTGGATGTAGTAGATTTTAAGTGAAAATTGTATAAAGTGAGGAGCGCCACAGGCAACCTCGTTCTGAAAGCTTCAAGGATACAATGCAATGTGGACAGGCTTCCAGTACCAGAGAAGGGGAGATAATCTCTAAGAAGTTATTTTGGTTGGGTTTTGGGTGTCGTATGTTCTGCTCTTAACCTTGGTTTAATCAGCGTATTAATGATCTTGGTGATGCTATGTTTAACTGGACTTCCTTTGACCGCCCTTGCGCAGAGACGAGCAGTACCGCATCATGTGGAACGAGCTGGAGACGCTGGTGCGGGCGCACATCGGCAACTCAGATAAACATCAGCGCGTCCTGGAGTGCTTGATGGCCTGCAGAAGCAAACCCCCCGAGGAGGAGGAGCGCAAGAAGCGAGGCAGAAAGAGAGAAGAAAAGGAGGACAAGTCAGAGAAGTCAGGAAAAGACTATGAGCCTGATAAGCCATGGCAAGAATCAGAAAGGTAATTTTTCTGACCTAAGAAAAGATTTTTAGCGTAATGATTTTTGTTCTATTCTACTGCAAAGAGGGGAGGAGTGACTGTGGAACAGTTACAATTTGATGTATTCATACATGCAACCATGGCTTATTCACAATTAAATCCCAAGGCGTTAAATTCCAAGGCCCTTTTTTTCAGTCACCATGAACCAGCTTGAAAGGGTGCATTTATTACTGTGCAGGCTTTTCAAATATAAACACTAAGGCTAGAATAGTTCTCTGATCTGCTAAATGCTGTAGCATGGCTTTGGATTTGGAAAGACTTTGCAGCTTCGGTTTTATTGCAACTTTAACATGTTTAATGCAAATGCTAATGTGTCAATTAAACTTGTTTTAGAAGTGTCTTGGTTTTAAAAGCATGACTGAAAATTGTGGGTGAACACACATTAATTTAGCTCCAGTTGCAGATACTCTACAGTTCAGGTAGAGAGGCAATCCAAACTTAGTTAATCAGGCTCTTTAGTTTAACATGAAGGTTTTTCTGTGCATGTGCATCCTATAACCTACAACATTATTGCAACTCCTCCAACTGATAAGCATCTGTTACCCTCTTCTGTTTTACCTCTTTCAAACTACCATTCTGAAGAGATCAAAAAATGGTCATAACTCATTTTGCTCTTGGGGTTTTGTATGTGTTGGAGCCTTTTAGACAGGAGGCCTGTTCACCTGCATTCATGGCACTGTGTCAATGGCATTAGTGCCTTTCTGCAAAAGATCCCATCCATTGCTTTTTTTTTTTTTTTTTTTTTTTTTTTTTTTTTTTTTTTTTTTTTTTTTTTTTTTTCCCCGTGTTGTTGCTTAGTTTGTCCTTTAGAACCCAGAATGATCAGCTATCTCAGAGCACAAAGTAAATATGAATAGCTAAAGTGAAATTATATTTTAAGATCCCATTACTTGGGGCTTTATTTAGAGGATTGTTTCTCTAGAGTCTTGGCACTCCAGCATGGCATACTTTCTACTGTTCTTTTCCTCTCAAAAATAAAGGTTGAAAAGTCTCTTGGATCGTGAAAAAGAAGATCTAGCAGAAGCTGAAGTTATAAAAGATTCCCCTGATTCTCCTGAACCACCGAACAAAAAGCCTCTTATTACAATGGATGAGATGCCCACAGTGGAAAAGGCAAAAGGTAAATCAGAAGAATTGCAACAGCTTGTTTTTTTTAAAAGTTTAAGTGTGTGTATCTCTCTGTGTTTTCTAAAGCAATTAGATGAAACTTCTTGGAGTTAATGCTAAATCTGTAAGAATTTTTAATTAAGACATTGAGTGTTGAGATATGCTCGATAAATCCATATATAATCCAGATGTCAGGTTTACTTAACCTACATCATTGAGTTTTTAACATTTGCATCTTAGGTACTGCCATAGTCTAAAATTTCTTCAAAAATTTTATAATGATGTTCTGTTTAAGAATTCAGTAATGAAATCACTGAGACACTTTTTAATTTCTACCCAATTTTAGGGCCAATGTCCTTGCTGTCTTTATGGAGCAACAGGATTAATACTGCCAATTCTAGGAAACACCAAGAATTTATTGGTCGCTTGAACTCTGTCAATAACAAAGCTGAGCTGTATCAACATCTGAAAGAAGAAAATGGGTTTGTATCACTAAATGCATTGCTACAAATATTTTAGCGGTAGCTAATACATAGTATGAAAAAATGTTACTCTTGTCAACTTTTCAAAAGAAGAAAACTCCTTAGTCTTTGTAGATTGAAATATATGAATTTATTCCTTATAGAGTTTCTTTTTAAAGTTTTTTAGGTCTTTTTAAGTTTAGGTCCTCTTTGACTGATCCTTACTGAGGATTAAATTAATTAATTCTTAATCCTATTAATTCTTAATAATTAATTAATTCTTAATCCTCCAGGGATTAAATGCTAGCCAAAGTCAGATTAACTGTGTGTCAGTCTACTCCTTGGCTTATGTTTATTTAATATAAAAAATTGTAGATACAAACATTTTATTATAGCATGCTGCAGTAAAGTTGATAAAGCATCTGTGGTCTACCAAAAAAATCAACAAAACGACCATCCTGTTGAGTAGGGTGGTAGCAGACACTGATGAGGGAAAGAAGGTGAAAATGGAGGCCTTGGCACAATCTGCTAAATCTCAAACTTTAAAGAAGCAGATTCTCTATAACCGCACGGATCTAGGCTTTCATCTTTTGTTGAGGCTGATGATGGATAACTATTTGTGGTTGTGGCTGGCAAGTTTTTTGGCAGAAATCTTTCCTTTCTGGCTTATCAGATCACGGCTTAAAGAAGTATTAGGACAAGGTAAACTTGTGTGGGGCAGAGGGGGACAGGGAGAGACAGGATGGTTAGAGAAATAAAAAGAATATATATGTAAAATAAAAAGTAGAGATAAGTATTTGTTTTTCTTCCTTTTTCATTTGTTGATTATATATCCAATGACGATCCTTACTAGTTGTGTTATTGCATTTCAGAATGGAGACAACGGAAAATGGAAAAGCTGGCCGGCAGTGATTCTTCTAATTTTTTTAAAACACTTTGCTTTTTTTAATTTGTTTCTCTTCTTTAAGCAAAACTTGGCTAAATTGCAAGAATATTTCTTGTTGGATTTGATACTGGTATCATCTCCGTAGGATTGTAAAGTTCTATTTTGATTGATTCTTATGTTTTTGTATTTTTTTTTTCCACAAAATGCAAAGTCTGCGTATCCCATTACAAAAATTGAGTGCAAATAGGATCTGACCTAAAATATTCTACAATCATATTTTTGGGATGAAGAAAATCTCTAAAGCTGCCCACTCGGTCAAATCATTGAAATTATAGTCCAAGTTTTCAGTCTTTTCCCATAATTCTTTAATATTTCAAAACCAGTGATGTCTTTTTGAAAAACTTTAGTTTCAGTTAATTGTTATTTAACTGATAAAATTGTTAATACCCCTTCATTAATACTTTTATTTATATGAAACTTCTCAGGAGTCCAGAATTATGGAGAAGACCGCACACTGAGTACCTAGTCACTGAGCTGAGGATGTGTCTGTCTCGACTTTCACTTGCGTGGTGGGGGATGGGGAAATAAGTTTTTAAAGATAAAAATGGTTGGTTTACGAAATTTAAAATTAATTAGAAATGATGTTTAGAAAGCAAAGCCTTTCAGGTTGATGTGCTGTCTTTGTTTTTTAAACAATCTTTGTTTTTAAACAAAAATTAAATTTTTTGCTAATGGTTAAGTGAATGCTGTGGTGAAATTTGCCTGCTGAGATACCTGTATGTTTGATCTAAGCATTTTGAACATGAAGGGGAGGCATCTTCATATCTGTTGACATCATATCTGATGTGTTCTGCAGGAGAATATTACAATTGAATTATTGCTGTTTGCGTTGTTAGTTTTGTTGGTGGTGGTGGTTTGAGGGTTGAGGCGGGAGGAATTGAGATTTTTACTGCATACCAGTTTAGATTTTTCCCTTTTATTTTCAAAAGGAGATTCCAAGCTTGGAATCTAGGAGTATTTTAAACATCAACTTTCAGTAATTTGTTTCTAGTCTAGACAGAGAAGTGAGACTGAAGAGTTTACTCTGTGTCTTTGGGAAGTTTTTCTCGCATCTCCTGATGTGCCATGAATATTCATGCAATCATGAAATATGTACTGGAATAATACACCTTATTATAGGAGACAGAAAGATTCTGCACCTGCTGTTGCTATATATATTTATTTAGCTTGTTTATGTATTATATTTTCCCCTTTTGGAGTGCCTCCATGCCAAGTAATAGTAAGTACTGAATGAAAGGGACTCAATCCTCCAAGATACTTAAGTGTGTGCCTGTGTTCTAGGAAATTGAAGAATCTTAATAGTATATGAGATAGGAGATGTGTTAAAGTTTTGTTAAAGTTCCCTGTAATTCAACCTTTTTAATTATCATCTAAATTAGGTAAACTTTTTAAACCTGTTCCTCATATTTTTATTTTTTTTTAAAGCATTCTGGTTGCCTCTATGAAGCGCTACTTGCTGAGTTTTTACAACCTGATTTTTTGGTTTGTTTTCCTGAGTTTTCAAATCTGGACCATCAAAAAATGGCTGGTTTCTTTATAAATACTCCAGCAAAAGATAAATTGGTCAGGGTGTTCCTTAAATAAAGGTGACAGGTCTGCTGTGTGGGTTTAAAATCAGCATAGTGCTGGCACATTCCTTCGTACTTGTGCTGCCTCTCAACATTGTCATTACCCTAAAGAGTTAATTTGCCAAGCTTTTTTTCCTAGGATATCAGCTGCAGCTGGTTACTGATGCTTTCCTGGCTTCTACATCAAACTTTAGAACTGGTTTCTAGTTGGGTGACATGGAAGCTATTGAACAGTCATCCAGAGGAATTTGTATTTATCAAAGAAGCAACTCAGCTCTATGTCTCGGGCAACTCTTGCTGGTTTGTGCATGAAGACATAAATCCAGTGGTTACTGTCACATTTGCAAAGAAGAAACTGCTGTTGAGAGGGAATGCAACATCCTAGCAGTGTCGCGATGCAATGATGTGAATCTCAACTCCGGAGGGAGACAAGGCAGCGAGACCAGCTGCGAGTGACAGAAGCACAAAGCTTAGCTTCCTTTGGATGAGTGTCCTTCCTTCCCTTTAAATACACCACAATCCTTCTCTCCTGCAGGGTGGATTTGGTTCTCCTCTGTGCTCCCCCGACCTCCCGTGGTCCTGGGATGGTCTGAGCTCACCCTGGGCTAGGCTCCCTTTCTGGCTTGCTGGCTGTGGTGAGGCTGCTGGTGGCCAAACCGAGTGGGCCCGGCTCGCTGGCCTTGGCATGGGTGCCCAGCGTTGGCTCTCTGCTCTTCAGCCTGCAGAAACAGCTGTTGTTGCTGCTCTCTGGAGCATTGTGTTGGCGGTTGCTGGTCTGCCTGGCATACGGGGTGGCCTTTGTATGTACTGCTAAATCCCAGAGCTCGTGAATACCACGGGGTGCCCCTGTATGACGTGTCAGCAGGACCATACCACGATACGATAGTTCATGCTGTTATTTTTTTTTCGTTCCTGGACAGCTTAGTTTCTTAACGTAAGCCGCCTCTGGGAGCCTCTGCCGTGTCTCAAGTTGGCGTGGGCTTTTCTTACAGATCAGCCTTTGGCTTGACAGCCGAAGGAGCTGTGTGACTTGGGGCACATGGAGCTCAGGACACAGATAAGGAAGCTTGACAGCCTTTTACCTTTCTTAGATTGGGTACCTCAAAATAGGTTTTGAGGGTGAGGAGAGGCGCGCGAAGTATAGGCCTGCATGATGCAGGTTGCTTTCGGAAGCCTGGTTAATGCTGGATTTCTCATTTTTCATTTTCGGAGCCTGAATGTAAGTGATGCTATTCTCTTTTGCAATCGCACTGCAAAAAGGGGCCTCTAGGTGCTTCCTTTCCTTACTGTGCAGTGGTACTGGGGAGAACTTGAAAGCACAATGTGAAAAGACAGGATTTGAGGAAGGTTTTCTTCAGCTGTAAGGCAACAGTTTCAACTTAGATTGACGTGTACAAATATTAATCTCTATTAAACTGAGAGAGTCTTAATTTTTAAATACATTCCTTGAGGTTTTAACTTGATTTTTCTCTACACCATAGTTTTCTAACTCATGGGTGGTAGCAGAGAGCCAGTTTTACTAAGAAAATGCAAGACTGTAACTTTAAAATGCTGTTTAAAAAGTATCCTATACATATTGTTTATAAGAAAAACCCAAATTACTTATCAGGAAGAGTTTCATGTTAAGTATTTAATGTTCCCTTTATAAGTGCTACTTAAAATGCATTTAATTCAAGTGTTAAAATTTTGAAAATACTGAGGACAGAAGCTATTGTCACCTGTGTAAGAAGCGCTGTTACTGGACGCATTTTTGGAAAGTGTGTGTCTTATTTTCCAGAGTAACAGAAAGGTGCAAGGGTGTCAGTGCCTTTGAATTTCACTGGAGCATTGGCTTTGCTGATGGTCTTTCTGACAGTTCTGCTCCTTAAATGTAAAGCGTAGGACGTATTTATGACTCTTGGAGTCTGTACTCTGGTATTGCCCCTTTTCATTAGGCATAACTTAAACAATTTGTATTTTTTTAAAATTGAAGAATGATGCTTTTTTTTTTTCCCCTCAGTAATAAGTAGGGCACTTCGTACAGCTTGCCCTTGTTTAGATGTGTGCTTTATATCATTTAAAAGATGTTACCTTATATCCCCGGGCGTTGCCGCGGTCGCCCTGGCTGGTGGGAGCTCTGGGATAATGGGGCGGGAGCGGGTGTTGTGGTGGCCGGGAAGCAGGGCGGCCGTGCCGGAGCGCTGCCCTCGCGCAGGGGCTGTCCGGGCACAGGTGCGAGACGAGGGCGCCGCGCCGCTCCCGCGCGCCGGCCGAGGCCCCAGCGTGCCGCGGCTCCGCAGGGGCGCCCTCTGAAATGCCGTAGACGGGGAGCCGAGGACCTCCGGGTGGTGTTTGCGAGAGTAGGACGCAGCCGTGGTCAGAGCTAGCGCCACAGCGACACCGAGACTGATGGCTAAGGCCGGCGCGGTCTTCCTGACCGCCAAGTTGTTGCCGTCATGACAAGCGGTCACAGTGCTGTTGAAGGACCCGGTGAGCGGCTTTGTAGTGGCAAAGCAGATTTCGCTGTACAAGGTGCTGACAATGGCATCAATTTTGTACTCCAATAATATGACTCGGACAAAATCAGGGCTAACACTTCCATCAGGCGCTCTTAGTTTCTCCAGCGCTTCCTGGATTTCGGCTTTTGAGCACCATCTGGAAGACCCATTGGCACTTGAGCACAGCAATGGGCTGTACCAGGAGGTCAGCGTAGAGCCAGGCTTGAGGGCAGTCACTGCATGTCTTGGGGCGTGCTGGAGTTCAAGTACAGGGGGAGCTTCGCCAGAAACAAACTCACCCTTTTCCTCTCCCTCAGGAAAGAGAAGTAGTTGGTTGTGGTTCTGATGGTGCACAAGTGGCACAGCTAGGGTGAACTCCTGTGGGAAATACTGGAAGTCAGCGTCAAGGGGGTGGTCGCACGTGGCTTGCCAAGAGGCGTTGAGCTGCAGCCAGCTTCCCGATCCCAGGGGAGAGCCATCAGCTGGCATTATTTCCAGAGCTAACGGGCTTGCGTTGCCATCCTCCTCGTCGTAAAACGTGTTGGCAGGTATAGGGAAAAAGAACAGGCATCCAGTAGTTGCGGTTACGAATTCAAGTGAATGAGTAACTTTGGGGAAAGTATTTGCTTGTCCTTCAAAGGAAAAAAAAAAAATCAGAAAAAGTGGAAGGAAAAAAGAGCAGTGTGATAATAGCAAAGAAATCCTATCCTGTCAGCCTAACAGTTGTGGACACATGGACTAAGCGGGCCAGGCATGACTTGGACATGTCCTCCAAGGACAAAGACTCCCCTGTCTCTCCGGGTGACCTGTTCTACTGCTACATCACTGCTGCTGAGAAAGTGTCCTGATGCCCCTTGGAGCCTCTGGAGATGCAGGTCGTGACCATTGCTCCTTGTTGTATCCTCTGTCACTACCCAGAGGAGTTTGGCTCTGTCTTCTTTGTAACAGGTACAAGTAGTTAAGGACTTATAAGCTATGATGACCATGCCCTTAAGACTTCTATCTGACAGGCAGTGCCTCTCAGATTTTATTCTGGGTAAAAGAGATTTCTTCCTTCTCCCCACTATTCTTATGTTATTTTCTTTTGTGATACATATTGCGTATCATTCTTTCCTGTGAACTTGACTAATTGACTACAACCAAAATGGCTCTGCAACTAGGTTTTAAAGACTATATTTTTTCATGAAAATGTGTCAGTAACCTAGACTTTCTGCAGCTTCCTTAATTAGAGATCACATATTTCATCTTGGGAAACTTAAGTTGAAATACATGGGTGATAATATCTGAAATCCAGTAAAGCACACCCTTTCTTTGAAAGATCATGTAGCTTTTCGTTTATTTTGTATATTTTAGCTCAGAGTTCATTTGTTCCTAAACTAAAACCTAAATTTGAATCTTTTTAAATGCTTTTGAGATTCTCTTCTGATTATTTATGCGTCTTGGTGGTTTCAGATTTGGAAATACAGATGTGCTTTTTATGGTTTGATAACTAGTTTCTAATATCTGGTAAGTCAGGAGCAAGTTGCTGCAACTCTTTTTTTTTTTTTTTTGTAGCCCATAGTCACTTGGATGGGTGACATGCATTTTCTTGAATGTATGTGACGATCTCCTCACAAAGCTGTTGACCTGAAAATGGCAGTGTGAGATGTTGAGAACTGGTGAGGGAAATCTGGGACTCTACCTCACTTCCAGTGAAACTTCAGATTACAATGGTATTCTAAAGCATTGTGATTAGCTCCCAACTACTATTTTATTTGCTTTGATTTTTCTTTCCTTTTGGTATATACCTTTAAAATTCTCTTTCCAAGTAAACAGAAGCATATTCAGTTGTGGCGTATTTATTTAAATGCATTTAAAGGTGTGTAACTGTTCTTCCTAATTTAATACATTAGGCACCTAATATAGTGCCTCCTTGACCAATAATATTTTGCTGTAGTAGCTTTTGCTACTTCATGTATCAAAGACTCTGACAAAGATATTTCATTAGCAGGGCTGTCATCAGATGTCATCCTGACTTGCCTTCATTCTCAACATTAAGTTTGCAGGGACGCAGGGAGCTTGTTTGCACAAACCAAGATCTTCAGAAGTTACAGTAGCTCACGATTTCCAAAGCAAGTATCTTCTTTGGAAACGGATACAATTCCTGGAGAAAGAATTCCTGCACTTGGCAAGGCCAGTCCTTACCAGAGTGAAGAATTAGTCCCAGCTCTAGTGGCTGAATGCTCAGCCATTGGGTTGTGAAACTGAGGTAACGATTAAAACTTGTCACTGTTTCATCTTCTATTTCCCATACACTAAAAGTTGATTTTTTGCTTGGGAATTTTATGAGAATAAGAATTCTTATTTTATCATTATGTCTCTGGAATTAAGAATAGTTTCAGATTAATTGGGTGAAAGCTGGGTATCTCAGCATCTTTATAGATGCTATACCTAGAGGTGGTGGGGCAGCATTGCTTTGAGTGTTGGACGCTCTCCCCCTTTTGAAGAGTTCTTAACAATCTATGAGCACAGAGTAAGTGGTAGGATGTTAAAATGTGGTACCAGATTTGGGGAGGGAGGAAAAAAAGCCTTTCTGTGTCTGCTAGTTGAAGCCTGCTGACTCGAGGAATTAGGGAGCTCCTGCAGCCTGTGACAGAAATGTTCCCTTTCTCCTGACATTTTTGCATTCTCATTCAATTATGTTGTCAGCACTTTGGGATAGGGCCTGTTTTGCTAGATCTAGTGAAAAGATATCCTAATTTTATATTCCCCTTAGATATTATCTAATGCCTAAAAAACCTGTAACCGAATAGGTAGGGTTTAATTCAGAAGGGCATGAATCTTTAGGCTAAAATGGTTTCAAGGCCACGTGGGCTCTAGTAGAGGAAGTCAGAGATGCCTATCAAAATGAACACAAAGGATGTCGTCAGCTGCGTTCAGAAATACGAACGCAGAAGTGGTGATTTAGGAAGACCCCAGTTTTCAGTCTTGCCCCCTTTCAGCAGCCTGGGGCTGGAGCTTGGCTGTGGGCTGTGTGGGGGGCTGTGTTGAATGTTTCCTTGCTCCTTACCTGTAGTTTTATTCTGCAGTGCTCATGAGGCAGAAAATGAAGAGGGACTCCCCACAGCCTCCATGGCCTGCAGTGCTTCGTCTGTGGGAAGCAGCAAGGTGCTTGAGTCCTGATGTGATGGCAGTAGTGTCTGAATCAGCTCCGTGAAAATTAAAGGGTTATTTGTTATAGCATTAGGTAAGAGATGGTTTAAGTTTGTGCAAAAGAGCTCTGATTTTAATAATTTGCTGTTGAGTTGGGGATGTGGTCTGAAAGCCATTACGGCACGTAATGAAAAGTCAGCTTGGCCAAGACCATGGGAAGGACGCTAGAGAAGGGGATATATATATCTGAGAGCCTGGTGCTCCAGTCTGGCAGTAAGGTGAGCTGGCTCCTAATCCCAGCCCTGCCTCTGATTTATTTTGTAGCCTTTGGATAAATGGGCAGTCTTTTCCACAGGAATAGTGGGCGGAGACCGCATGGCCTTTCTGCAGGCTTTGGCAACTGCTCTATTTCTCTGTCTTAGCTTCTTAGGCATGGCAGTAGGGAACCACTTGTACTGACAAGTGGTTTAATAGTTCTGTAAAGTATATTGAATGTCTGAGGTAAACATTAAGCGTTCATTTTGTTACTAGTTTGCAAATGGATATTAAAGATCCCTTTAGTCATTTGATGAAATTGTACCTGGGATGAATGCAGAATTGAAGAAAAAGGTAAGTGTTGTTGCTTTTTCCTGGCTGGTCTGGTATGTTCAGACTGACCTTTAAATAATTTCTGAATCCTTTGCCCAGGTGGCTGCTTTCACTTGGTAGAAAGGTAATTCTGAAAAATCTCTAAATTGCCTGTGTTTGCAAGAGATTCAATGGCAATGTCGTATTAGCGCTGTGTTGTCAAACTTTTCCTTGGACACCTGACTTCAAATGCAGGTGTTTCAGACCACCATTTTGCATTATGGATATTGACTGACTTGGGTCTAGTGCAAGCTTTAGAAAACAGCTCTGAAGGGCCATTACGAGGCCAATACACGAAAAACAGTTGGTTCACTCCAGAATGAAGCAACTATTTGCCTCTGAAAGTCTATGCTTATTCTCAAGTATTTAAGATATACTGAATATACCTTTTTAAAGGTAATTAATGATACTTTATCATAATGATATAATAATATATAATGATAATAATGATATAATGATAATTTATCATAATGATTAATGATAAATTAAATCATGGTCCTGTAAACACACCCAGCTGGTCCTACCAACAAACCATCTCTGTAGTCTAGAAAATACTTAAGCTGGAGTCGCAGATTCATAGAGCTGGAGGAGGAGGACGACTATAAGGGATGCCTATTTTGTTCCTTTACAGCATAGGGTACTCAAATATATGTCTTCTCTGATAAATATTTGCTGTTCTTGTAAACCTCAAAAAAATTCCCTGGGCAAACTCATCTAATGTTTAGCTATCCTTACTGTCAGAATTTTTTTTTCTTATGTCTGAATTAAATCATCTTAACTGTGATTTAAGGCTTTTAGCGCTGCTTCAGTTCCCACTGGATATTGAGAACATTTCTTTCATCTTTTGAGCAAACTTTTACATAAACCTGCATCTTCAGTCCCCGCCCAGACGGATTATTTCAGCTTATTTCACATGCTGTATTTTCTAGACCTCTGGTCATCCTCCTGCTCCTTTAGAGCTCTTGCAGCAAGCCCACACCTTTCTTTAGATAGGACGGCCAAAGCCAGGTCTGATAGTTCAGCTGCCTTCTTATCTATGTCAAGACAGTGGAAACTGCTACGTCCTTAGCTTAGTGAGGTCCTGCAGTTGCAGAAGAAATAATATTCAGCCGTCAGGACTGCTGTGGCAAGGCTGATAGTGTTCTGGCTGTGCACATAAGCTCACAGGCATCAGAACAGAGCCCATCCTCCTTATCTTAACCAGTATTTCAGGAACCAACATGAATGAGAAGTTGGCTTTTGAACATACCCGCTATACTGCTGGACAGATGAGAAGTGGCTCTAAATGGAGTCGTCAAAGGTGCTTCCGCAGCACTGGAGATGAGGTCTGACATCCTGCTCCAGGCCAGGGTTGCCTCAGTGGCATTTGGCAAAATCAGTCTTGTTCCAAGACCTCTGTTTGCGTGTAAGTCCTCTGAGCCACTGAATAAAGCGCTTGAAGACCGAGTTTGTGCAGTGAGCGTGCTGCTCTCGTAGGAAACAGGTCTCCTTGTGGGTCTGGATAGCTCGGAGAGGTCCACCCTAGAAAAATCTGAGGGCAGAGTAAGAACTGGAGCCTTACCAGAATGGGAGGGAATTATCAGGCTTGGTTCATATGATGTTCCAGCTTCATTAGGGAAAGTGTTGTATAAAATGTTAGAAAAACATATGAAGCATACGGGACTGCATTTGGGGAGAGAGAGTCTGTGCTTCCGTTTGGATTACAGAAGGAACTGTGCTTTTTCCTTCAGTAAATGGAAGCCTGTCAGGCCATGGGATAGTCATAAAAGGCCTAGATAACTGTTCATAGACATTAACTAACTGTTGGCTTAGACTACTGCTTCCTGGCAAAAACGGAAACATGTCATCCGTGGGGAATGCAAACTCGGAGGAAGCTGTTGCTCTTACAGAACTATCTGGAAATGCTGAGGGTAGTGTTTCTGGAGAGAGAGATGCAGTAGAAAGCATTTTAAATTCTGGGAAGTCGCTTTCCTCCTGATCTCTGTAATTTGGCACTTCTGACATGGACATTGTTTCTGGCAAAGGAAATTCTATCTTGAAAGGCAGTGCCTTGGCTGAGCTGTCAGGCCATTGGTGAAATGTGCTTATCATCAAAGTGTACCCAGTCCTGGGAAACTGGGCTGTGCTTGAAGTGGTCTCCTGTAGGAGAAGGAACTTGGATACTTCTAATTTTTCAGGCAGTAAATATGACTCTCTTGGGCACATGAGCTGCTGGCTGCTCTAACAGCACGGAGATACTAGAAGCTCTAGTGGGCAGCACTTCCAGTTCAGTGGAAGGGAATGTTTTGATAATCAGTGAAGGTGAAAGATCTGGAGAGTTAGAAGAGTCTCCAAAACTAAAAGATACTGGTGGGGTAGTCATCAACTCCCCCAGTAGTCTGTTCCTAAGGTCACTACACTTTTTTGGCTTCTAAGATGGATATTATTCTCCATCTTGTAACTTGCCGTTGTTATGTTCTCATTATGTGAAGATGCTAACCTCTGGACAGGTGATGGCAGGGTGAGCAAGCTGCCAAGCACAGCAGAGGCCAGAGGCCTGGGAGCATCTCCTCCGCTTGGTCTCTCTGTAATTCGCATTGGTTCCAGTGGAGGTGTTGGGGTGATCGCTAGACCTGCGTCGTCTTGTTGGAGACCTTCTTCCATGGCCGCCTCTCTTGAGTGTTCTCCAGCCTGCAATTTCATATCCCAGCAGCTCTGAGAGGCGGTGAGAATCATCGTTGTGTCGCAGCACTTGAGCGAACTGGTGGAGCGCAACAAGCCCGCACTTCCCGGGCCAGCAGAGCCCTGCGTAATGGTTGTCCGTGGAGGAGTCGATGCGGCCGGTGCCTTCAGCCAGCACTGCCAAGGTCCTCAAGCATGTGCGTGCCGGCTGCGTGTACTGCAGCAGGGTCACGGCGGAAGGAGCCAGGTGCAGACACTCCGCCATCGTACGCGCGAGGTAGAGGCGCTCCTGTACCCGCAGGCTTTCCGTGGCTGTGTAGAGAATGATTTCAGCAGAAGTGACAGGAACTCCCTTCCCACACCTGTCAGGACTGACACTGGAAGACCAAAAGTTGCATCAGTTAAGTTGCATCCAGTTAAGAGCTGTCTGTTTGTCCCTCCTGCTTGTGGAGATACGTGTTTGAATTTAGTCTAGTCTGGCATATAACGTGCATATAAGCCACAAAGAAAACTTCACCCCTTAGTCTCCAAAATGTTGTAGAATATGCTACAGCTCCCCATTCCATTCAGGCAAGGATTGCTGGATCATCATTGCCTACTTTTTTTATTTCATGATAAAAGAGGCAGAAAAGCCCAGTGACTTCTGCCTTTTGAGTCAGCATGGGCTTGTTCAACTCCTCTGCTTCTCCCTCTCCCACCGTAAGAGTCTTTCCATAGTAGGAACAAAAACAATCCCATGACCTTTCACTGACTCGGGCAAAAGCCTTTGGAAGCTGCCAGTGCTCATGGAGAGCTGTTTGGCGTGTGGTTCCAGGTGCCCTCCTTTCCTGGGAATAAGCTGCCGTCCTCAACGCGGGTGGTGAATTCGGCAGTGGCTCCCGGTGTCTGCCGAGTCCTCGCCGGGGCGGCTGCGCTCAGAATGTGGTCCCCGCTCTCCTGTCCCATCGGCAGCCCTCGCAGCCTCTGTGTTTTGGGGCTGAATTCCAGCCATTTTGGCAAATCTGCACCACTTGCCAAAGTGACCTGTTCCATAGGAGGACAGAGATGAGCAGGACTGAAGAGACAGAGAATGACTATTACTACTATAGTCTTATATATTGAAATTTCGTGGTAGAGAAGGAGGAGGGCCAGGAACAGCCACAACTGTCCGTGTTTGAAATCTTGACACCAGCACAGTAGTGCTTGTGGTTTATTTATTTATTTATTTTAAATAGTTCTTGTTTTATGGCTTTTTTCTTTAAATTTAATAGCAACACATAGTGTATGTTTTTAAGACCCTGCTTTCTTCAGACTGCAAGTAACTAAACAGGCGTAGCGTCACAGAATCACAGAGTGGCTGAGGTTGGCAGGGACCTCTAGAGATCATAGATCATCCAGGCCAGCCCCCCTGCTCCAGCAGGGACACCCAGAGCACGGGGCACAGGGTGGCAGCCAGGCGGGTTGGGAAGGCCTCCAGAGGAGACTCCACAGCCTCTCTGGGCAGCCTGTTCCAAAACGGGAATCATGTTCCAAAGGCATCAGGGGGCTTGATTTGCCTACTTATACTAACCAAATAAGTTAGATAACTAAGCAATTGTATATAATTGTCATGTTGGCAAAACTGAGGTTAGACCACCATAATGTAATTTCTGGATATTTATAATGCATTTCAGAGGCACTTTCCTAGAGGGGGATTTTTAATGAGACCGCTTTGAACCGAGAGCACAGTCCCGCTTCCGGCAGGGCCGCGCAGGACGGGTGTTCGTAGCCTTTACCTTGCACTCGGTTACCATTCCCTGGAAGGCGCATGCGGGCAACAGGTGGGAGAATATTTTCCCCGTCGGAACTGTTACATCTGGGATTCCTTGGGGCACCCCTGTTTCTCCACAGGAGTGATGGGAGGGATCCGAGGTTGCCGCTGGCGTGTTTACGCAGAGAGCTGCCCGTGCCAAGAGCAGCGGCAGCAGCAGCGTCCGCGTGGCCTGGAGCAGGCGGGATGCCCGGGGGCCGAGCGCGGCCGTTGGTGCCCGGGGCGCCCATCCTCGTGGGGGACACGGTGCCGCTAGGAGCCATGGGTGCCGTAAGGCACCAAGCTGGTCGTTCCCGACGCTTTTTATCCCTGTCTCCCTCAGCTTTGCTGCTGCTCCCGTCTCAGGTGCGGGTAAGAAGCCGTCGCTCTCCCGGAGCTGAAACACTACCCGGGCACCTCGCGAGGGGCCCGTGGGCCCTGGAGCAGGGCCAGGGCGGCAGAGCCGTCACCCGAGCCCGCGGCGCGTCCCCGTGGCCACGGAGCCGCAGAGAGGGCGAGCGCGGCGTGGCAGGAGCCGGCGAGGACAGGGGAGGGCCCGGAGCCGGCCTCCTTGCAGCACGTGCCGAGGGCTGCGCTCCGCACCTTGCGTTCCGTGCTGCTTTTAATTCTTCCTCAGCCGGAGCTGCCGCCAGCCGGTCGTGCTCCAGTGCCCAGATCACCGGTAGTTTGGCGGATGGGAGGGTTTGTTCTTCCTGGGCAACCCGTAGAAGAGTAACTCGATGCTCCTAAGCAGTCACACACAACGTGCAAATTTCCTGAAATACGACGTGGTTTGCTAGAGTCTGCAGGATGTGCAGCTGGAAGAACGCTCTGGGAAACCAGAAAACCCCTTACCCTGTTGACAGGAATGGGAGCCCAGTGAGCATGCATGAGGTTCTTGGTCACTTTTGGGTAGGGACGCACCTAGTGTCCAGCAAAACCTGTTTTCATTCAAAGTGTAACTTTTTATTCAAACAGTGCCCTGGCACAGGCTGCCCGGAGAGGCTGTGGAGGCTCCTTCTCTGGAGATCTTCCCAACCCCCTGGGTGCCACCCTGTGCCCCGTGCTCTGGGTGTCCCTGCTGGAGCAGGGGGGCTGGACGGGATGATCCCTAGAGAGCCCTTCCAACCTCAACCAGTCTGTGGTTCTGTGTAGCAGGCTCTGAATAAATCACACGTTCTGCTGCTTTGATTACGCTCTGCTACTTTGAGAAAGAAGTTGCACCGCTGCTTTTGGCCAGTGGCTCCAGTGCGGTTTCCTTCTGTAATCTCCAAAAATGTAACAACACGTCCATTTCACCCGTTACGAAACTGCGAAAGGCACGAGTAGGTGGGGAGGGGGGGTGGAAGTTTGAGTTGGACATGAGAGCTTTTGCTGGGATGATATAATCCTTGGGAATGGGTGCCTGGCAGCTGGCTAATCCCTCCTGCTGCATTTGCCTCCTGAGAGCTGGGTAAATATTCCCGCGTAACCACGTGTGAATCACCCGGACGCGACAGGAAGGCACCGACATCTCCCATTGCCCTGAGCTGCACCGAGACACCCTCAGAAGCAGCATCTGCCCCATTCAGTGACCCCTAGGAAAGCTTAAAATGATTAGATAACAAACAAACAAACATCACAAAAACTTCCTCAGTTTCTTCCTATGATTCTTAACAGAATTACTGAGCTCATGTTTTCTAACTGAATTTCTAACGTTTGATATCTCTTAGCCTAATGCGTTTTGAGGAAACAGAGGCCTGTGAAGTGCCATTCGGTGACTAAATGCAGCGAAACGCGCACGGAAACTTAGCCAGAAGTGAGGACTCCTAGCATAGAATAAAGTATTTCTGTCCCAACCAGAAACAGGAAATATCAAAAATCTCATGGAATACCTTCATTCTCGTGTGATTTCCTGACAAATTTGGCAGACTCGGTTGAGGCAGGTACTTAGATAAGTGTAATCCAAAACTTATCTGATCAAACGGGGTCTTAGGGTACCTGTAAGTGCTTGTAAAGACAAAAGCAGCTTATTTATTTTGCTTTCCTTCTAGATTTACCCACAATCTTTCTCCTACCAGTCAGTATTGCATTTACACGTATATTCTGAAGCTCAAAAAAAAAAACTTTTTGCACAAAAAAATCAGTGTCCTGTTTAAACACATAGGTGTTTGTTTTTGAGTTGCTGCCTTGGGTTTTTCTTCATTTTTCTTGGTTTGAAATGGAACAGGAAAAAGAATGGAAAGGCCAAAGGATAACACCCAAATAATAAAAAAAAAAAATCTAAGAAAAAGCATCTTAAACTTTGTCTTTACTTGCTTTTCCTTCTTGTTCTCTTTTGCATGAGGAGAGTATTTTCTCTTCCCATCTCACTTCCCTTCCAAACCCTCATATTTCCTCTGAGAACTTGTCTACACAGGAAAGTTCAAACATGAAAGCTGAGGTATAAATTTATACTAGGGGGAAATTTGGTTTTAACTCTCCATGTGAACACTCTTGTTTTGCTATAAGCATTTTTTTCAAAATATATTTATGTGTGTGTATATATATGTATTCCTTTATAGCTTAGCTTTTGACATATTGAAAACTGTTTAAACTGAGCTGGAAGAGGCTGCACTAAGAAGGCTCAGGCACTTACAGGGTTACAGCTATATATCTAGCAGATAAAACTTTCCTGCTCAGACAAGCCCTCACCCATTTCATTGCAGATATTTTCCTTTTCCCTCAGGGAAAGTTAAAAACTGAGAAGAAGGAATTTTCCTCTGTGACTTTTTTTTTTTTTTCCAAAATGCCAATTTTTGTTTTTATTTTTCTGCTTCAATTTCTTCAGATTTAGTCTGTTTTTTTTCTCAAAGCTTCCATTTCTGATGAAAACTATCTTTTGATAGTTGCCTTTTCAAAGCTGGCAGGTATTTAGTAAGGAAAAGGTGGTTAGGCTGGCTTGGTGCTAAAGATGCTGCGTTGGTGCAAGATTTAATTTGTACGTAACGCTTTGCTGCTTGGGGAAGGAGGCTGGCGACCTTGATAGAACTGGCCAAGAAGTGGGACTTTACACCTTTGTTATAGTCACTGCGAGACCTGCAGACCTTCAGAGCTGCCTGCATCTATCTCCAGCCTTTGGTTAAGAAAAATGTAATCACCCTCAACGGGAATTTTAGGAGCTGTGTTATTTGTTATTCTAAACTGCCCTTTGTGGCAAATGTAGCTACCGACGGAAATCTTCTGGCAAAGTAGCATCTTTTTTTTTGTTTGTTTTCCTTCTGCTTTTTCTTTTGTGAAAAGTGGGCAGCTGGCCGAGCCGCGGTGTGCAGGCGGGAGGGCCCTGTGCTCCAGCTTACCTGGTTCTTGCGCGTTTAAGGGGCTGGGTGACGCACCCCCCGGGAACACGAGGTTTGTAGTGGACTGGCTGAGCTGAGTTTATAGCGCCCGCCGCTCCCTGGGCCAGCTCCTGCATCCAGCTGCTGTTGCTGGCTTCCCACCGCAGATTTCCAAACAAGTTGTCGCAATGACCTCCCAGCGTCTTGGGTTTTTTTTTGTCTCGCAGGCTGGATTTAGCCAGACTCTCAGCGGATGTGACACGGCGCCCTGAGCCCCAGCCCTGAACTTGGCTTTGCAAAATGCAGAGCTGTCCCTTCCTCGCCCTCCAGAAATACAGGTGCCACTGCCCTTGCTGCAGGGAAGGAAAAACGGTAAGAAGAAAAAGAAACCAAACTGAAAGTCTTCAGCCTTTCTTGGGCTGCAGAAGCCAAGAAGCTGATGCATGACAGAGAATATTTACAGCCACTTCTTAGCAGGTTTTGTCCCCCTCACGGATGGTTTTCCATTTCTGTTTCTTTCGTTAATTAAATGGCTCTCTGAGCAGGGGACTAAGTGGAGTCTGGAGTTTCCTTCAGCTTTTCTTTCAGGTGCCTCTCGCAGGAGCCTCAGCTCTGTGTCGCGGGTTCCCTGCTTTCCTTAGTGTCTCTTACAGCCACCTAGGTGAAGTGTTATTTCTAAGAATGCCTGAGCAGAATAAAAATATGCATCCTATGGCAAATGTTTTAGGCTGCTTTTGTCACCAACAAGCAACAAGAGAGGGGGGAAAAAAGGGCGAGATTATTCTAAAAACACTTGTCTCTCTAAAATCAAAGAGAACCTAAGATTCTTACAGTGGAATATTTATGTTCATTCTTTATTTGACAACGATGTTGATTGTTGGCTTTGAGTTGGGCTGGCCCAGAGTTGTCAGGAGGATTTGGTTTCTGGCTTTGCCCCTCACCCTGACTCACTTTTCCAAATTTATGCCACTTTTCTCTGCTGTGGATGGTACCAAGCGTTGCCCAGATAACTGCAGCTTGAGTGGAGAGTCATCTTGGGGGTGAAACCATTGACTGGAGCATCATGGAGGCCTCTACAAAAGGCAGCCAGGAATCTGCTTCTGTATTTATGAGGGATCGGGTGACTTACAGGTGGTGAAGCTGGGACTTTAGGGGCCTGAATACGACTGCTGCATGGACCGCAGCCCAGCCTGCTTTCTCCCGTCTGCGGGTCCTTTGCAGCACCACAGCAAGGCCCCAGCGCCTCTGTAGCTCCTGCCATTTACCTCTGGGTGTCTCCATTTCCCTTCTGACCCTTTGCTGAGCCCGCGAACTTCGTGACACTCACCGGCTTCGGGGCTGAACTAAGATTTATGTGTGATCAAGCACCAGGACACTTGGCAAATATTGTATTTTTTTTCTTTTCTTTTTTTTTTTTGTTTCTTTTCCAGGAGCAACTGTATCAGGAAAGGAGCCTGGATATGACTCTTCTATTAGCGAAACTCAGGGGTATTTTCTGTTTGTGTCGCTCCTGCCAGCCTGCCTCCGTATTTCTGGAAAACGCCTAGACGTGTCAAAACAGCAATGATCGTCCTATGTTAAAGAGATCACCCTGGTACTCTTTAGTGACGCGGATCTCGAGCCCACCCTCTAACGCACCTAAAAACAGAGAGGGAGGAGACTGTCATTTAGGGTTACCCCCCAGCTCGGCCGCGGAAAAGCCTCCGATTCGGTTGTCGCCAAAGCGCGTTTCGGGGTGCGTGTCTGCCAGTGATAGCGGGGCCGGGCCTCCGGGGGGTGAGGGAAACGCGGGCGCTCCTGACAGCCGCCCGGGCCCTGGGTGATGGATTTATGAGGGGCCGCAGCTTCCTCCATTTGTCTCGCGGTGACCGACCGGGCCCTGCGATTACGCGGGAGCCTCCCGGCGCGGCCGGCGCTTGCAGCCCCCTCCCGGCACAGGAAATGAGTTAGCCGGAGGCTTTGGGTGACAATTAGCAGAATTCCTGCTGATAAACCTTTTCTTTTTTCTTTTTTTTTTTGTCCTCTCCTGCGATTATTTGTGTAGCGAACTCCAAGTGGTTGCAGTGCCAACAGTGGGTGGGTGCAAGTAGTTGATGTGGGTGTTTGGGTGGTTGTCATCTCTGTTTAAAGTATTTTTGGTTATTTGTTAAGTCCATACAAAGCCCCCCAAATGCTATTTCTTCTGTATTGTGGTCGGAGCAAGGTGAAAAATGACTTTTGTTAGCGGAGGGCCATCCCTGAGAAACGACCCGGTATGAATTGCTGTGCTCTGATTTCTGCCTCCTCTTCCCCTCTTCCGGGAAGAGGGGGAAAGAAATACTTCTTTGCGATGATACAGCGCTACCTGTGTGAAAGAAAGCGGGATACTGGTGTGGGATGTGCTCTGTTTAAAAAATAACACAGCGGAGTTGTGTTAAGATGCAGTGTTGGAAACCAAGCGTCTTCCCGTAGAGCTGGGTGCGCTTCTGGGCTAAAGTTTTGCCTCTGGCTGCATGTGGAAAAGCCCTGGTGTTGACCTCCTCCTAGAAAACATGGAGGAAAAAAAAGTTTGAAGAAGGGATACAGAAGGAAGTTGAACAGCTCTGTGTTTAGTAGATGGATTACAGGTCGAGAAATTCAACTAGAAACGCAGTGGATATTTGACACCTCTAAACCAAACCCATTATTCTGAGAGCTGTAGGAGCTGTAGGCTTTGTGCGGGTCGTGTGTTTGAGGGTTCCTCTCATCTCGGCAGCAGGGACACATTTTTAAGTTGGTTTCCTAAGGCAGCTCGGGCCTTTCTCCCAGCCTGTGCGTGCTGTCCGTGCCCCTTCCGACAAACTGCTGCACGTGCCAAGGGCAGGGCCTCCCGCCCTCCGCACAGGGAGCGGGCAGGGGCCGACTGCTTTTACCTGCCCCGACGTGTGCCTGAATGCCGAGGTTCGGCTCCCTGGGTCCGGCTTAGCCGCACGGTGGGTTTTGCCTGTGCCGGAGCAAACCTGAGACCGGGGAGAGATGATGCCCCTAGGAACTGCCGGTGTGAAATGGGAAAGTGCTGAGATGGGAGGAAACTCCATGGAGAGAGCACAGGAAAAATGTTTGAAGAATGGAAGAGTTAAACATCGTATTGATGCAAAAGCAGGAATAAGCACAGAGGCTATGGTTCCAGTCAATATTTCTTTCTGTGATTTTAATTCTGAGGTGACTTGGGCTTGAGCTAATAAAGAAAGTCTTTTCTTCCTGGATGCATAATCTACAGGTATTTGTATATGGGGAGCTGTGCGTTGGAGCTAGGGAATAGAATTGCTTGTGTTTTTACAGAAATTTCCTCTCTTTCTTTTCCCCTTTCCCTGTCTAAACGCAGGTAGATATGGAAGGGTTGGTATTTTCCTCGCTGTTTTACTGACCACGTTTCTGGTTTTGAACAGCACAGCCTGCTTGATTAAATTTGAGAGCAATTTGCATTTAAAAAAAAAAGGAGCCTCATCCCCTTAGAGCAGCCTGGGCGCAAAGGGGTGAGCGCGGCAGTTTTGATTGCCGAGCAGGTGCCCCCCGGCAGGTGCGTCCGAAGGGGCCCGGATGAGGACCCACCTCAGAGGCGCCGAGCAGGGGCTGCAGCTGCCCGGACCCATGTCCTGAGCCCTTTGCTCCGCACGGCAGAGGAGTCTCGTTTTTCTCCTCCCGCTTTGGCAGAGCCCCGGAGCTCCGCAGGGTCCTGACGCTGTGTGCAGGAGGTGGAGCCGCTCGTGCCGGGCATGCGAACGCGGAGCGCTCCCTCCTCCGGAGCAGGGGGGCCCAAGGTGCCGCCCGGCCCGCGGCAGCCGGGGCAAGGAGTGCGGCTGGCAGCGCCCTCGGCACCGGGAGCGCTCCGGGCCTGCCTGCGCACATCCTCGCTCCTGTTTTCCGAGGGTTTTGGAGCAACCTAGCCAGAACGCCGGGAAAGGTTTCACTTTTTAATCTCTAGATCATCCCCCGGTGCTTTTTCTTTTTCCCCCCAGTAGGGATCAAGTGAAGCTGCGCGCTCCATGCCGTGCGTGCAAGGCTGGCGCTTTGCTGCTGTATCCACCAAAGTAAATAAGAGACACTCCAAGCAACTGCAGAGAAGGATCCGAGCAAAACAGCTCGTTTCCACAGCTGGTTCCCACGACACAGGAGCAGGCAGGGCAGGGAAACTTGTCCCGTCAGGTGTCAGCAGCAGTGCTCCTTGCTCAGACAACCAGAAATGAGGCTCAGCAGTTCCTCTGCCTGCCCTTCCCCAGCTAAATCCCAGCTCCCGTGTCAAAAAAAGCTGTGCCTGAGGGAGGCTTGGGGTGGCGGAATGGTTCAGGGGCTGTGGTTTCAGAGGCCCATTTTGCGTAGGGCTCTCTGACGGATGAGGCAGCTGTTCCCAGCGCACGCCTGAGCTTTGAGGCGCCCTCAGGAGCTGCCAGGTTGCAGCCCTCGGTGGCACTTTCACTCATGGCCTTACGGCAATGGGGAGGCGGCTCCTGTGTTTACTCAAGTCCAGCCTTTGGAAAAGAGCAACTGTAACAGGCATCACAGAAGGCTGTGCAGAGCAAAGCATTTCTTAGGCAAATGCACTTAAAAATCTGATGTGTGTTCATTTTTTTCCTTTTTTTTTTTTTTTATAATAGGAGACAACCCATCTGACAACCATCAGGATTATGAGATGTTACCGAGAGCACAACTTGGCCTGTAATCCTGCTGGATGGAATCGCTGAGATGAGACAGGAAAGCCCATTTCCTCCCTGGCCTCAGCCAGTGCCAAGGAGAGGAGAGGTCCTGAGGAGACATCTGGCCCCTTGCTACCCCCGGAGACTCTGGCTCTCTCTTCCGATTTCTTCCAATAGGTTGAAGTAAGAAGATGGTGGTTGCGTTTGCTTTGCAAGCTGCAGGCCAGACCTTTTTGTAGGTTTTGCTTTAGAAACGTAGCCTCCCTAAGTTACATTGACTGGCCTTCCTGAGCAAGTTAAAGGGGTTGAAGTCCAGAACTTCTGCAACAAATGCAATTTTAGCCATCACCTTCAAAAGCTGGCACAGAGTAACGACTCCTGGAGCTCAGTGTCCTCTCCTCCAGAGGAAAAGCAGGAACAAGGGGCATACGTAGCGATGCTTCCCTTAGCGCTCCCAGCCTCCAGCCAGTTCTAGCTCGGGGGCTTCTGGAGCTGGACGACATGTTTCTGTGTTTATTAATCTTCAGTTGACTTGCGCGAACCCTTCCAGTCTCCCTGTGACCCTATATAAGCTTTTGGTGGCTGCTGCGTCCGGGGGAAGGAGCTCCACAGAGGCACTGCCTGGTGGGTGAAGAACCGCCCACCTTTGCTCTGAGTTTGGCTCCTTTCTTGGACCTCATCCTGCATCTTCATCATGCTAGCAGAGCCTGGGGATAGTGGTCCGATCCCTGGACACTCTCTGCAGACTCCCGTGTTTCCCCCAGGTATCTTTAGACTTGGAGAATGTGTTTTTTTTGTTTTTTTTCCAAGCGTTAACTGTTTTATCCTCGTCCTTCTCCGAAACTTTTCAAATTCTAGTATGCTGTTTCTGAGAGGAGGGAACATATCCCATTTCAGATTAGGGGAAAACATAGGTTTATGTAGTGGCATCCTGCTGCTGCCTGGTTTTCTCTTTAGTTTTCTCCCTAGCAGCACAGAATGTTAACTCTAAATACCCCCTATATCCTTTTGACTGCTACTGGGCATTGAGTATGCTGGAATTACTTTTACAAGTATTTCTCCTATGTGTCTGCATAAGCGGACACCATCTCATCTACTGCAGGGCTAGAAATCAACCAAAATCAATGCTGAGCAACAAAATTATTTGGACCTCGTCAACATTGATGGAAATACTCAGCAGCCGGGAGTTAGAGAGTTTCCTCGCGTTCTGCTTCGGTCCTCGCCAGCTCCTCGCTTCCCACGAAGGGAGAACGGCCACGAGCTATACAGCAAACAAAAATCCAAGCTGCTTTTAGAAGGGTAAACACAAAATACTGTGGAAAGGGCTGGAGAGTTCAATTCGCTCCTGCTTGGGAGACTGGGCACCTTCAGGCGTCGCAGCCCACCTCAGCTGGCGATAGGAAGTAAATCAGCTCCCTCCTTTGGCGGCAATTACTAACCTTGTCTGTTGTCAGGACGGGGGTCATTAGCCCAAGCCCTGCATGGTGCTTTTACAACGTGTGATTATAGGACTCAAGGCTCAGTTGCATAGATGCAAACCAGCTGGGTTTACTATTGCTGCATTTGATCAGGGATTTGTTTACCATTTGGGTACAGAAAATACTTTATTTAGAAAATAAGTTGCATATACTTCCATTAGGAGCATAAGTAGGGAAATAGTGAACAGCAGCTAGTTGGTAGCTGGTTGTAGGTGATTAAAAGCATCCAAGAGCTCCTTAGGGGAGTTCGTTTACTCTTTGAGCTTTTGCAGCAGACAGTCAGCTAATTCTATACCAACCGTGCATGAGTCCTTGTGTTCTCTGTTTATGGTCCTTCTCATTAAACTTTAACTTGATTGCAAAGAAATACACTGGCTCCTTCATTTCCTGGGAGTTCCCCTTAATTTGAATCCTGCTTTTCATTTTTGGAGGTATCTCTTTTTCACGTTAGCGCCGTTGTACGTTACTGATACTCTGGTATTTTACTGGGGGGAAAAAAAATGCAAGAATTTTGCAGGAACTTCAGGGATGTTGGTCAGAGAATGCAAATTATCCTCTCCTCTTTGCAACCAGCAGGCTGGTATGCAAAGGTGAGCGTGAAGAGAGTCGTCATCAGCTGAGGGTCTGTGCACGTGCACGAGGGTGCCGGCACTGCGATGGGTCATTCGGCACCGCGCCGAGCCCCCGAGGCGGATGAGGGAGAATTCCCCCGTGTTCCTAGGGCGGCAGGCAAGAGGTGATCCTCACCGCCGCGCTTTTCCGGCCTCCCCTCTGCCCGAGTTGTGGCTCAGATCGCCGTCTGGTTGGGTTTGCACCGTGCCCAGCACACGGGTGTGCTAGCGACTGCCGCGGGCTCCAAGGCACTGTTGAGCTGCGAGGAATGCATGCCAAATATTAGGAAAGCAAGGAGTGTATTTCTTCAGCTCAGGACCCGTTAATGTGTTTTTACTGGGGGCCTGCATGATGCCAGCACACTGCAAGCACTGGAGGTCTGAAAGTCCTGGCTGGACTAGCACCGTGCTTTCCTGGTAAAAATAGTCATTTACCGCAGGGTTTGTGTGAGCTTTTCTGCAGTGTTTGCTATTTTGTGATGTGGCTCTGTGGGATCGTGTTTACATGTGAGAGAGTACCATATTTCCATGCATATATTTCAAGGACTAGCTTTAAAAATCAAAATCTAACTCTATACATGACAGGCTGGAGGACAATTTACTTTAGGCTAACCTCCTGTCTCTTCTCTGCCTTCGATTCTGCAGGTTTTTGGAGCATTTATTTTGGGGAATCAATACCTCAAATGGATGTGGATTATCAGTGGTAAGAACACTGTTAATTTGAGTTTGTCTAGATCGTCTTAATTTGAGTTTGTCTCTAGAACTACACTAGTCAATCAAGTTTGCCTTCTTTCTCTATGGGAAGAGTTAAAACAAAAAATAAACTGTTGTATCCCTGGGGTTTAAGTATGGGAACTAGATAACTTTATACTGCCAGAAAGGATTTCCTGGTGGTTCAAGCAAACTTGGGACTTGGAGACCTGAACACCCTTGGACACAAGACTTGATGTTTTTTCCAGTTGTGTTTGAGATTCAGAGAGGGGCTCCTTGGAGTTCTCAAAAGTGGGTAGGCAGGTTAAGCAGCGGTGCCCCCTTGGCCTTTGCTGGTTCAACAGCTTGGCTGGTTCACAAAATAAATGCATCCTGTTAATCCTGCTCGTCAACTGAATCTCTTTGCGACTCTCTTCCCAGATATGTCAGTTCTTCTACTCCTGTGCTGCATCCCACTCAGGTGATGCTTGGCTTTCTCACTGGGTGGTTGGTGACGTGCATGAGTGTGGGGCTTCTGTACTATTCCACGCTTCTTTCGCAGAAACAAGGCCAAGCATCACGCGTTTCACTCACCACTTTTGCTCTCTTGGAGGGCAGCTCGGCAATATCTTCGGTCCCTTCTCCTCTGCCGCATCCACAGGGGGAACAGCCTGGCCCCTCCGCACTATCAGCCGCCGAGCAGCCCGGCGAGGAAGTGCTGGTCAGAGCATTTCTAGAGGCTGCCGTTGCCGTGGAAAGTGCGTTGCTCTCCTCGCTCTCAGACAGGAAATTATAAAAGTCGTGAGACACTCTTTTGTCTTTAAGCTCATGTTTTCCCTGGAAAAACGTGATGCCTCTAGTCAACTTGTGGGGGAGTGCCTATCCAGCCGGTGGTCTGGCTTGGTCCCGTCTGCTTGATGGATATCTCCTGGTCAAGTTCTTTGCACTCCCATTTTTCAATAACAAACATATGACAGGTATGATCTTTTATGCATGTTAGAAAAAAAATAGATTAACTTTTCTGTTGTTGATTTTTCTTTATCAAGACTGACAAGACGGAAAACAGGCAACGAATCTTTTTTTTCAGTGCGCTTTTTTGTGCTTACTTATGTGTTAGTTAAAACTAACCAATGCCATTATCCAATGCCATAAGCACTTCCACATTTCAAAGTTCAACTACTAGCAAGATGCAAAGCATCTTGCAATGCTATTTCACTCATTTAGCTTTTGTATAGTGTTTAAACAGAGACTTTTTAAAATCATTTGTTTATTTAAACATTGCAACACTAGAAGATAAGAAATTTCCTGTCGCAGGAGTCCAGGATTCAGCTGCCTTACACTACCTTTTAAAGTGTGTAGGGAAGACACCAAAATGAGGAACATGAGAAAAGGCCCGGTTGCTTGGGGAAAAGGTGTGAGCTTAATTTATTTGTGTAGACTCTGTGGATAACATCTGCTTCACGACTCAACACTTACACCATTAGCACATTGTCAAATATTGAAGTGTGGGGTGGGACAGAGGTAAATGAACTAGATGTCCCTAAATGAAAAAGCAGTTCAGGTATTTCCATGTGATTAGTTTTTATTTATTTATTTATTTATTTTTAATTTCAGTTAAATTTAGCTATTCAGGATTCAGCATGTTGTAGACATGATTTTTGTTTCAACCCACAGAGTTCTGGACTGGTAGAACGTGAGAATCTAATCTGGAGACACAGCCATGTTGTAATGGTTTTGATGACAGTCATTCTATTTTGATAAAAATCTATTTCTAACATCTAATCTATTTCTATTTCTAATTCATATCTTATTATTCATGCTCTTATTTGCTGAGCACAGTTGGGCCGAGATGACAGAAATCAACACAGTACATCTCAAATACAGGGAATTTCCTTCATGTAAGCCTGCAATTGGTTTGAAAATTTGGTAGAATGAAGCTCAAATCTTGGTCCATATTTGGTCTGAAAGACTTTTTCTTCCGCGTACCTCAGATCCGAACATCATCACTTTGTTGTGCTAATTAAATCATTGCATAACTTTCTGGAAAGGCACCCACGTTTCAGGCGTGAAGGTAGAAGGTACTTTTGAAGAATCTCTCCCAGCTGCAGATCACTCACCACAGGTGAGGTCATGCTGATCTGATACCTTCAAGGAAGATCATCTTGGGATGATTCTCCCTATCAAATCATTTAATGTTTCTAGACACCTTAATCAATAGAAAAAAAAAAAAAAAAAGTGTCTTCCTGACCCCTAATTTTAACTTCCCAGTGTATTCCTGAAATACATCAAATAATTGTTTTTGTGTTTGAGAGAGGCAGGCAAGTGTTTTTTTCTATAATTGGATTTTAATGCCTCCAGACCTTCTTAAATTCTCTGGGAAAGCAATACCAGCTACCCTAAGCCTATTCATTTGAATGCATAAAAGGACTCGCATTCAACTTCCTGACATTATTTTCAGTCTATTTTACCCATCTGAAAGCAAGAATATGCCTAACCTGCAATTCTGTGGCCTCTGCTGTGTTGAGCAGGTTGTGAGGAATGAGTGGGATTCCTGCCTCCTCCTTGCTAGGAGCAACTGTATCCTCAGAGATTGACTTGTCAGCGAGTATTGAGGTGCTGGAGCGCGTCCAGCAGAAGGGCAGCGAAGCTGGAGAAGCGGCTGGAGCACAGACCTCATGGGGAGTGGCGAGGGAGCTGGGGTTGTTTAGTCTGGAGAAGAGGAGGCTCAGGGGAGACCTTATCACTCTCTACAGCTACCTGAAAGGAGGTCATAGTGAGGCAGGGGTCAATCTTCTCTTCAAAATAACTACCAATAGTGCAAGAGGAAATGGCCTCAAGCTGCGCCAGGGAAGGTTCAGGTCAGACATTAGGAAGATTCTACACAGCAAGAGTGGCGAAGCCTTGGCACAGGCTGCCCAGGGAAGTGGTGGAGTCACCGTCCCGGGCAGTGTTCGAGAACCGTGTAGGTGAGGCACTTAGGGACACGGTTTAGCAGGCAGGGTGTCTGAAGGGTTTATGGCTGGACTCGATGATCTTGAAGGTCCTTTCCAACCATAATCATTCTAGGATTCTATTTTCTCAGGACAGAAAGGGCCATATCCAGAAGTCTGGAGATGCTACTGTGGCCTGGGAAGGATCGCCCTGATGGCAGCTTTTTAAAGAAAACTAATGGCAATTGCCTTCCCCTCTGGATTTTTTTAATGTCATCTAAGAAAAAAAAAAATTGGCAGAGTCCTTCATTTTTATTTGTTTATGCCTAAGGAGTAATTTGCTCGGTATGCTAGCAAAAGGAGACATATACTGAAAAAAATAAATATATATATTTAATAAACATATATATAAAACACTTTTCTACAATAGGAAAGAAAGTTGATGGAGCAGGGTGGGAATCATCAAAGGCATGCATTTTTTGTCAAGCAGCTATAAATTAGAAAGCCTCCATATGTTTGAAAGATCTTTCCTCATCCTTTCTATGACAGAAAGGAATAAAGGAAGTTAGGAAGGGACTCCTCTGGTTCTACAGGTTCAATGACTCCAATTAAATTGCAGCTATGCTATAATTGTGTAGCTTTTGCATTTTTTTTTCTTTTTTTTTTTTTTTTTTACATGGGATGTGTTCTTTTGGCATACTAATTATTGACACTCTATACAGTTTGCAAATATAACTGAGTGCTTAGGGTTCTTGCTAGAGAGCTGCTGTTGTTTCGTTTAAGAATGTTTTCATTGCAGAAATTTTGGCAGAAATCCTGTAACTTTTATTCTTGCAAAATTGAGATACTCCGTTTCAGTGAGAAATGTTGGACGAAATGTTCTTTGTTGCTCGTATGATTTCCTATATAGTAAATAATATTAAAGAGTTGCTGCATATTCACAGTGCTGTAACCACACTGTCACAGAATCAACCCTTCAGCTCTTAGCTCAGAATGAATGGCGGCTGTCAAAATAAAATTGCTTAATTATAGCTAATTAATTGCATAATTATCACCACTGACATCTACAGGACCACCGGTTCTTCTGTTTCTTAACTCATGAGGTGGTCTAGGCCAGACCAAAGAGGCAGCTGAAAAGGAGGGCAGTTATTTTCATTTCCTCCTGTGAAGATGCTACATTTTTTAGTTGTGAGAGATAGCAAAAGGGAAGATTAAACAAGGTATGTTTATCTCTCTCTTATTTATTTATTTTTTTTGTAGGCAAACCAAGCAGAAAAGCAACCCCAAGAGACACTGCCTGCTTCACAAGTCTCAGGGGGCTGGCAGGGAGTTCTGGAAGGTTGAGAGCCGACTTGGTGTAAGTGTTGGCGCTGGCTCGGCGGGGGAACAGTCAGCTCATTTTTGTGCGCTTCCTGACGCTCGCTCGGCGGCTGCGAGCTGACAGAGGGCAGCGCAGCAACTTCCTGAGCGCTCCAAAGAAAGCATCCATTCTGCAGAGACACCCGCGAAGAAAGGAGCCCTGTGTTTTCTGCTTTGATGGAGTTTTCGCATCTGGCTCTTTGAATGAACAACTTTGGTTGTTAAACAGTCGCAACCTTATTTCAAAAGGCTTGGATGTATTGCAAGGAGAATATCTTCACTTGAATGGCTCGGAGCAGCCCTCAGCGTTTTATTTACATAGCTGTTGGATTGTGCCATGGTTTGAAGGGCTTCCAAGTTTTTCTCTTTTAATCGAAACTCTTACTTAAATAACAACTTCATTTTTTCATTATTTCTAAGTGTGTTTCTTTCAAGAGATGATTATAGCAGACCAACAAGTATTTAAATGGTGGAATTCCTGCGCACACTAGCTGGTATAAATTCCGAGGTAGCAAACGGCAAGTCAGCCCTGTCCACACGTGCATGTCACACGTGGATGGTGATAGCACAGTGTTCATCCCCGTGCCCTAGTGAAGCCCTCAAAAAGCCTCCTGTGAGAGCTGTTCATTTTCAGGGCTACCTCTGATGTCAGGAAAAAATATGTTTGCCTGCAGTGGAAAGACCTTTTGAAAAGTTATGAATTTAGCCATAGCATCCTGTTCTAGTTAAAATGGGCTGAATAAACTGGGTAAAATTCAGTAATGAATGCTTCATATCCTGCTTTTCTCTTATTTTCAGGAAAATAATGACACATATTTTTTAGGACTCATGGGACTCCTATTAGACTATTAAAACACATTTATCTTTCTCAGCTTTTTCCCCCTCAGGTATATACTTTTTAAACCTAATGTTCTGTTAATGTTCTGTTTGGCAGCAAACCCAGCATATTGGTTAAAACAACAGCAGTAAAGAGTTAACTCTCCTGACGAGGAAAAAGGCAAAATGAGTCCCCAGAGCTATCTATATATCAAGAAGTCATCTAGCGCTCTGTTGTTTGCTATAGGCAAAATAAAACAAAGCACTACCAGCAATAAATCAATTCGTGTGTGCGGGTATTGTCAAAATAAGCTGTTCTGGCTCTCTGATAAACTCTTGGCCAGGTAATGTCGTCTTTTGTAGATCCAAAAGCTTTGAAATACTGTTGTGCTCAAGGAAAACCTAGACTATCTCAAACGTGAATATCCACAAGGTTAAGTGTGTCATCAGTTTAGGTGGGAAGCCTCATTTGGTGTCTTTAAAGCAAAGCTTTCCTCAGGAAAGCTGTAATTGTACGTTGCTTCAGACAAGTACATTAAAAATAATCTGGCTACAGGTGGTCATAAAGATCAGAGTTGGACTTTTGGATATCAAAATGCCTGGAGTGTTCTGATCTTTTTTTTTTTTTTTTTTTTTTTTTTTTTTTTTTTTTTTTTTTTTTAATGCCCATTGGAAAGATCGGAAACAAAATGAAAGTTTTGGGTCCAAACCCCCTTATACCAAACCTCCCTTATGCTAAAGCTCTGCGGTGCCTGGATTTGGGCCGAGCCCCATCTGTATCTATTGTACCAAGCAGGTAAAGGCGCTCTTCTCCTCCCACTTTATCCCTGCAGCTGGAAGGCTGCTGCTGGCAGGAAATAAACACCAATGCTGCTGCCCGTACAGCCTCTAAGGGCTCCGGTTGGCTTTCGCTAACATGCCCGTAGCTGTAGCTTGTGTCCTACAAGATTGTGTAGGTTGGGGATTAAAGTCTCTTCAGCTGGGTAATTTTCAAATCTGTAAAATACCCTACTTCTGTCAGGAGCCTCTCCTACTTATTCAGGATGAACAGGAAATTCACATACCTTTCTGAGATGTGAAGGGTAGAAAAGAAGCAAGAATTTGATGAGTTCACCCTATTTTTTTTTTTTAAGGTCACTCCATATTATACATTTTTAAAACTCAATGGATGGATGTTCAAACGCTGCACCAGAGTGTTTTTGATATCCAGGTCATAAAACACATCATAAAATTTCCCTGCATTGAAAGACTGTCTATATTTTTACAGAGAGAGTTAATATTAGAATAGCAACTGCAAGCATCACTAGAAATAGATGCTTTTCTGAGAATAAGTAATAGACTCTACATGGAAGTTGACTAAATAGTGTTCGAGTGCGACATGTCATGTATGCACATTAGGGCAGTCTGTCAGTATCTGCATCCTATTTAATCGAGAAGCCCATATCCCTAATTCTGGAACAAAAGATTGCCCTAGAAAACTAATGGAAAGGACATTATACTTATTGACTATGCAGTCTCGCCTCCAAGGTTAGAATCAGTAGAAAAACTATTCATATTTATCAGCCAATTTTGTTAATTTTTATTCCAGAAAAAAAAGCAATATTCCATTACCATCCCTGACCATACTTTTATATGCTTCGTCTTTTCTATGTAGACTTGTTATGACAATCTTGTCCAATTTAAATTTTCCTGATGTTATCTTGATATAACTAGAGGTGATCATTATTTTAATAAAAGGGCTTTAATCCTTTTTAAGAAATGCTAGTGAAGCATCTGTTGCTACTGAAGTTTCCTATCTATGAAAGAAGATCAGCAAAGGTTCCTTAGATCTGCTTTCCCTGTGTGATCCTTACTCCAATTTTAAGACTTGGTCTAGAAAAGCAGGCGAGCGCTTATTTATTTTCAGCATGCAAATAATTGTGTAACTTCACTGAAACTGGCTGCTCCTGTGAGATGGGCTTAAAACGTTCTGATACCAAACTGGGTGGAGTGGCTGATGCTCCAGAGGGCTGCGCTGTCATCCAGAGGGACCTGGACAGGCTGGAGAGTTGGGCAGAGAGGAACCTCATGAGGTTCAACAAGGACAAGGACAGGGTCCTGCCCCTGGGGAGGAATAACCCCAGGCACCAGGACAGATTAGGGGTTGGCCTGCTGGAGAGCAACTCCATCCATGGAGAGGGATTTGGGAGTCCTGTTGGACA